>JARFJB010000682.1:5257500-5291256 GCA_036346205.1 Vesta saturnalis
ATATTTGGCATAATGCAGTATACGTTTTTTTTTTTTGTAATTTTTGATATTTTGAATAAAGTTTCTTTTACTAAGTTACGTCAATTAGGTGATGCATGACTTTTTCACACATTATATATATATATATATATATATATATATATATATATATATATATATATATATATATATATATGTATAGGGTGTTTCAGGAGGCCAAACTGCACAAGTTTATTTCTCTCATTAAAATAACGAAGAAAGTTCATATAAACATGGCTCAGGAAATACTTCGTTAGCGAGTTACATGGAGTGAAAGATTTCATCTGGAATTGAGCTCCTCCTGTGAAACCGAATAAAACTTCAGACTTCAATAACTTCAATTCAGAAAACATTAATGCAAAAAAATTGGCCTACATTTTATCATCAGGCGAAATCTTTGACCCTATGAACTTTTTAACCAAGCATTTCCGGACTCATGTTTGTATGAACTTTTTTCATTTCCTTGATGATAGGAATAAGCTTGTGCAGTATGGCAGATTCCTCCTGAAACATGTTTTTTATATATATATATATATATATATATATATATATATATATATATATATATATAGGTGTCCACAAATTTTTCACAAAAGAAAACTGCAGATTCTAGAGCTGATTTTATGTCGATTTAACGTAAATTACCTTATTACAAAAATACTTCCTAAGAGAACTGGAGCTCTTAGAAGATGGCACTCTAACATCGGTTTAATTCAAATATCTTCAAAATGGCTTCTCTTTAAATGATAGCGTTCTGTACATTTATTTAGTGGAATATGGCCAATCGTATGGCGTGAATATGATTTTTAGTTGTACTCATAAGCGGCCCTTTAGGACGGGGCATTGGACATTGTTATTCTTAATCTTTTAACATAAAATTTGCAAAATTTCAATTTTTTCGTTAAAGAATGATGTGTTAATCATACTTTTATAAAATTAACTAACGAATTCATTTACAATTATGAAAGATGGCTATGGAAAATAAACAAAATAACAATTGCGTGAACGTCAAACTGCTCTCATTCTTCTTCTTCTTCTTCGTCTTCTTCTCATTATTCGTTTATGTAAACATTGCCGAATTTTTGCAAAAATTTCCCTACTGTTCCTAAATTCGTCGCAGGTATTCTGAATTCTTCTCCACAGCTGATCGCGTGTTTCTATTGGTTGGGAATAAACCATTGATTTCAGATATCCCCAAACACAATAATCACAAAGATTTAAATCTGGAGCCCTTGATGGCCAAGCAACCGCCTCTTTCGATCCATCGCTCTCGGTAATTGTTATCTAAAAAAGTACGAAGAGTTCTAATATAGTGAGCCGGATAACCATCAAGTAAAAACCACAATGTGACTTATAATAGGTAAAACAAAGACAGTATAATCAGTTCACGTGCTAAGTGAGACAGAATACACAACAAACTAAAAGCGCTGATGCCAAACATGCGTACTTTGCGTAGGCCAGTATCAATGACACATTGAATTGCTACTGTCAACTAGAATTGAAAATCAGTGGTTTTGCAAGACCGACCATACCCATGTATTCCACTGAAGAAAAAATGCAGATCATTAAGTGGTATTATTCAGGAAGCACTGCACAAGAAATAATGGTCAGGTTCGCTTTTTCCTTTTCGCACAATGTCTTCAGTTCGAGCTTCAACACGTCGTCCAGACTTTGGGTCATCATTGATGGATTGTCGACATCATCGAACTAATATTTTACTTGAAAATAAGATGGTGCATCTTCCCCATACACAGCAACCATTCATTCACGAATTACTTTTGGACCATTGCCTTCTTTTGTCAGGAATTTTATCGACAAATATGCTGTCTCAAATCTCTGTAAACGGCACAAACTAAACACAACTTAGCTCTTGTTGTAACAGCAATTTTTTAATAATTTGTTTCACATTGTCACTTTTTTGTTTCATGGCTAGGTATATAACACAAAAATACGCCCTCGTACATATACTATATATATAATTTAATGTAATTGTACGAATGTGTGTGTGCCTGTCTGTCTGTGTGTGTGCGTGTGCGTGTGCGTGTGGCGTTGCGTGTGTAAAGTGTGTGTGTGTGTGTGTGTGGTTTGGAATTATTTTGGGCTCTTCAGTGGGTGAGTTGTGGTGGTGGTGGTGCTTGAGTGTTGGTGTTTACATATGCGTGTGGTGTGTGTGTATTGGGTGGTGAGTGGTTGGGTTGGTGGGTTAGTGGGTGCGTGTGTGTGTAAATTCTTTGCCTATTTTTCTCCTTGTTTAAGCGTAGTTAGACTGAACTGCATTTTTTATTTTACTGTTGTATTCTATGTGTAGAGCTCGGATTATATGAAAAATGCATATTCTATAATATAAATATTTTGTTTATAGACGAATCGCATAATGTAAATTCGATTGACACCAACTTTATTTTGCATTTTTTGCATATTTACGTGATTTTATTGTAATTGTACGAATGTGTGTGTCTGTCTGTGTGTGTGTGTGTGTGTGTGCGCATGTGCGTGTGCGTGCGCGTGTGTGTGTATGGTAGGTTGGAGGGTAGGTAATTGGTTCTGTCAGTGGTGTGGGTGGTGCTTGCGTGCGTACGTGCGTGCGTTGGTGCGTGTGTGTGTACTTATTCGAGTGCGTGCGCGTGTGTATGTTGTGGTGTATGGTATTTGAGTGTTGGGTGGGTGGGTTTGGTCGGTTGGTTGGGTGGGTGGTCGGATTGGTTTTTGGTATTATGGTCTTTTAGTGGTGCGTGCATGCGTGTAGTTAGACTGCATTGCAGTTACCTTATTACTGCATTTTTAATTTTACTGTTGTATTTTATGTGTAGAGCTCGGATTATATGAAAAATGCATATTCTATAATATAAATGTTTTGTTTATACACGAATCGCATAATTTAAATTCGATTGACGCCAACTTTATTTTACATATTTTGCATATTTACGTGATTTTATTGCATATTTTTTCAATTGAAATTTTGTTCCAAATTTTCAATAGGTTATTCTTCTGAGGGCCATTGGCAATAAGTTACTATTATTGTTCGTTTGACTAATTACATTTGTTATCCAAATTCTAAATAGCAATTTAATGAGATTATTTCTTTGAATGGGTGATTAGACCGGATAATTTAACGTTAATAAGCAATTACAATATGCGTAATGCTTATATCAAAAGAAATTTTTTTTAACCTACTCAATCAAATGAAATGAAAATGAAATTATATAATCCTATATATTAAAATAATCGGTCCATTTAGTTCACGCAGGTTGTTAGACAACTGGTCGACGGATTTCGACGATTTTTTTTTATGTAAAGGTAAATTTGCGTAGAAAGAAATAACGGGGCCAGAATTTGATTTTAAGGTATTAATTTTTTTACAAATTTGATTCAAATTTTGCAAAAGTCTAGCACCCGGCACTAACACTTTAAGTTTGTTTTCAAAGAAACAATTTCAAATAATATGTTTACCGTAAAATTTTGCGGGGGAAATGTTCGTTTCAATAATTTGCATTTATTTAGTAGCTTTTTTTATGATCTTTTAGTTTAGAAATTTTCAAACTACTAATTAGTAACTACTAATATTAGCCGATAATTGAAATATCTCGATTACTAATAAATAGTAATAAAATAATCGATTATGGAAATGTCTCGATTATTCCCATCACTAATTCCTTCCCATTGTTATGTTGACTAACTTACTCAGAAATATTTCAAGCGGATTAAAGGATTTTCCGCAGGTTTACGTGTCTGCTCACATTTCTTTTTAGGGTGTTCCATTCTTAATCCCTGAGTTGTCGGTAATATTTGACGTGCCCTTGGAAAGGATCTGTGTAAAAGGGGTTAGTATTGTATATGTATTATTTTAAAAATAAATGTATAAAAATATTTTGTTTATTATTGTGAGTAAAAATTAGTGCATATGCTGCATATTTTTGTGCATATTTTACATTTTAGATGCATATATATGCGCATATTTTAACTAACTTTCGTGTATATCAATCCGAGCTCTATTTATGTGTAACTTAATCTGCATTACTATGCTCCTATTTGATTTATTGTTAATTTAAATGCCGACATGATTGGTTGTTTGAATGTTTGGTAACTCTATATTAATTCTGTTTTATTATGAGACAATTGAGGGCGTGATTTCACCTTTTGTTTTTTATTATGTTTGTGTTGTTAAACTTGTAAACTTGCTTATTTATTAATAAACTGGGTTTCTTTGTGGTTGTCTCCAGTTTCGCAAAGCTCGTTAATTATAATTTGTATAGTGTCATTGTCCCACTATACTATAACAATTAATCCCATCCAATACTATCTCATTCTCATAACACAGCCTAGCCCACGGCCAATTCTTTTTTATTAAATCTGATTTTTGCGAGTAATTTAATATTGGACCTCTAATCTTTTAATTATTGCCAGGAAAGTCATTGTAAGGCAAAAAAATAAATTGCGTAAGAGTAGCATTATTGTCAGCAAAGTCAAGGTACATCCAGTTTTTCTTGAATTTGCATCATTGTGAATAAGTTCAGTATTACGCTCCTAAATATTTTATAGCCTTTTAATTATTGAGAGTAATTTCAAAGATAGGGTACATTGGGACACTGCGATATATAGGGTGTAGAATAGGCCGATCCACTATAGGGATTTCAACGTAAAAATCTTAATATTCGATTATTTTCTTCCCTAATTATTTTAGACAAAAATTCTGAATCAACTTATGTTGCTTGTTTTTACTTTGAACTTTTCAGAAAGCAAATATTTAGGCAAGTAAAAATTTTCACTTCCTCAAAAATCGTGGAACCTGGAAATTGTTGACAGGTATTAATTTAATAAAAAAATAACTTTACACATAATAAATAAATAAATGAAATCGCTTAATTTATACTACCAAATAAATAAATAACTTCATTTAACGAATCTTTAATGGTGACTAGTTTATTAAATGCTCAAATAAGCCACCTTCCGCCGCTAAACAATTATATTCTAACCTATCATTAAACTCTCGTCTAACATTTGCTAATTGTTTCGGCGTTATTCTGGAGTAGTAGTAATTAATAGAATGTTTCAATTCTTCCAAATTTTCAAATCTCCTATCAGAATATACTTTTGATTTTAAATGTCCCCACCAATAGAAGTCATTTGGAGAAAGATCAGGACTTCGAGCAGGTCAATCAATTTCATATCCCCGGTCAATAACCTTGTTGTTAAAAATTTGATTTAAATTTCCTATTTTGGCTGTTACATGTGGTCACCCGTTCATCTGAAACCAGATTTCTTGGTCTTGTCGGGCCACTCTGGTTATCGCTGGCGCTATTTCATCTTGCAGCATTTCTTGAAATGGTTCAAATGTTAAATTTTCTCCAATAAAAAACGGCGCAATATTGGTTTCGGCCTAAAACACCTGCCCGAACGTTCACTTTTTGAGGATACTGAGTTCTTGTTTCTACATAAATATGAGGATCTTCGAAGCCCATATCCTGTTAATCTGCGTATTTGATTTATTATGGAGCGTAAAAGTACATTCGTCAGAAGAACAAACATTTTTTAAAAAGCACCTGTCTTCATTTGCCTTTTCCATCATTAGATAGGAAAATTCTGATCTTTTGTCATTATCATGTGGAAGCAATTCTTTGGTGACATTTATACTTATATGAGTGATATCTATTTATCTTCAGAATTTTTTGTACCGTGGCGTAGTGTATTTCATACGACGAAGCTACTTGCCTTACTCTTACTTTTGGATCTTCGGTCACTTCCAATAATTACACTTTGTGCGTTCTGATTATCTTATGACATATCACATATCACTATGGATTTGCATTACAATTGCAGTAATTATTTTACACAGACCCAGCTGCATCGAACTTACTGATTAACCTGCTAATTGTTGTGTGGCCGGGAATAGGTTTATTTGGATATTTTGCGTTAAATACATCGCTTACAGTACGCCTGCTGTATCCAGAATAATCCCATTCAATCATTTCGACTTTTTAGTTTGTAGAATACATTATTAAGATTTTTACATTGAAATCCCTATGGTGCATCGGTACATTCTACAACCTGCAGGTTATAACGTAATTATACACACACTTAAAGGAATCTACACAAACTATCACATTATTATCTAAGACAAAGAGATTAGTGTGATCAAAGTACTAGCAGTGTAACGTGTTATCGTCACCTTAATGCAAGTTTTTGGATTTTTGTTATCATATTTCCATTGTTTATGTATATTTAGACATATTGCAGTATTTTTTCTTTCAATAACTAAAGTTTAGTGAATATGTCGATATTTTCTCCACATACTTACCCTAAAGATCCAGATCCTTATCTTAATTAACTTTCCTTAATTAAATCCTATCAACCCCGCATATGTCCAAAATATGTCAGTTGTGCATCAATCTCACTATTTCCAATTCCTTCTAACAAAATTTTTAAAAATATTCTCCTTGCATCCGGCTCCGTCCCACAAAAGCGACCGCAAATTTAAACTCACTGTCTTCTCTTGCAAGAAATAAACCAAAACAGCTTGATCCTTTTCCTAATAAACCAGAACACCGGAATCTAACATACAAATACACCACCAGTACACGTTCATCCGCCTCCAGGTGTCAAAGCCGTGTAGACGACACACACAACCAATGTATACGCTGCTTCCCACAATCCTACCTAGCCGCAAACTCGCAGGTTCTCGAACCGTGCGTTTTTGTACCTTCTCTGCACGCGTTGTTCCAAGGCAATCCTTCCCTGAATTATAGGCGAAAGCCGCACAACTCAAGCGCTATCCGTCTTCGAGCTATCGGTGAAAACCATACGGCTAGAATCCTCGCAACTTAGGCGAAAGCCCCAAATTATCCCGCAAAACATTCCTTTTAACCAGGATAATTACACTGTATATACCAGAAACATATTTTATTTCCTGCTCATTTTCGTTATATATTTTTAAAAACGAATTTAGTTCCGGTCATTTTCAGCATTCAATTCTCCTGCTTAAGTAAACGTAAAATTTATATTCTTTCAATATAAATTTTGCATTATAAAGCTTCACAAAGATTAATATCGATAATAAAATTACTTTATGTTTACATCTGTATGATTGTAGAAGGTTAAATAAATTTAATCAATTAGGTTAGCGTTCAAATGTAAACAATCCGTGAATTTCAATTTCAATAAAATGATAAAGCTTTATTTCTATTATTGGAATGACTATAATTTAACTAGGCAAAATTTCAATTAAAATAAGTAAAGATCTCAATCGTCTATTTACTATTGTTGACATCTAACATGAATTAGATTTAACTTGATTAATTAAATGCTAATAAATGAAGAAAACTCATCTATTTCATAACAATCGATAAAAATCGACATTGTAAGTAGACACAAACGTCAATTAAAAATTACAATTGAATACAGCATTATTATTTTCAAACACGGAAAATTACCCAGAACAGTAATTGTAACTCTTGCACACATAGAAAAGCACCCCAAACATAATTTATTATTGAAAACATCTCTTAATAAAACAAATTTTACCTTTAACTGACAAGTGCTAGAATAAACAAAGTCGGCCATCTTAGATTTCCAACAAGGGTTACTAACAATCTTAAGAACACTCCCTATTTTTAAATAAACAGACATCTACCCTTAATTAATAATAAAAATTAATAATTAAAGACATCAATTTATTAAGAATTTGAACAGTGGACCGCAAAGATTAATTAGTTTAATTATTGAAAAGCAGAATCGGTATTCAGTCAAAACCAAAGTATAAAGATAGTAAAATTTTACTAGGTACGTATTCTGTGAAATAACATATCAAATGACAACAAATAATAAATTCCATTCTTACGCATATTAAATAATTACTGTTTTACCCACAAGCAAAAATAAAAGAAATTTTAAAAATATAAAAATATATATATATATATATATATATATATATATATATATATATATATATATATATATATATATATATATATATATATATATATATATATATATTAATATATATATATATATATATATATATATACATACATTTCCGCCAATAGTGCGTGGACGAAGCTTTATGAGTGTATACAATATCGTTTTCAAAATTATTTATTGCAGGATGGTTGGGATCTTTCGGGTTACAATTAGAAAATATTTTCGCAAAAATTACTACCGTATCAGGTATTACAACACAAAGTTATATTTTTTAAATGGAACATACCGTATATTATTATAAATTTGGATTCCTGGTTAATTTTAAGGGCACTTTATTCACTATATGAGGTATCTTAAACGCGCAATTTAGGCGCTGCATTCAATTTTTCAAAAATTTAGAGTTGAAAAGAAAAAATTGTAACAACGTATTGAGAAATTGTAACACTAAAATTTTAATGGTTGATTAGTCCAGACTGTGCTACATAAAATCGTAAAATAGTAATACTATCTTTTTAATTTTCGAGATATCGTAATGCAAAGTTTAAGATTTTCAATCATAGATAACTTGATTTTTTAAATGGAAAGGTATACATTCTTTACATTGTTAGATAGGAAATTTAATTACATTTTTTGATATAACATTGTTGGTATTTATGTTTTGCCATTTTTGATAATCCAGCTTTTTACTGAATTTGCAAAGTTTAAGAGTTTTAATCATAGAAACTTGAATTTAAATGGAAAGGTATAGTGTTACATTGATAGATAGGAAATTTAATTACAATTTTTTGATATAACATTGTTGGTATTTTTTTTGCCGTTTTTGATAATCCAGCTTTTTACTGAATTTGTCGATTTTCGTAGGTTTACATATGTAGTATAATTGTTTAAATCACATCAAGCTATGAAAAGAAAAGAATATTAGAAACAAAATTTAGTATCTGTTTTGTCATTTCGCGTGTATGTTCAAACGTAACTGAGTTAATTACTTTATTGCAGTGTGAATGTTTGACGCTTAACTTTACGAACATCATATACGTAATACGTTTATTTAAGAATTATAATGAGTAATTTTTGCAAAATGAATTAGTTGACATGATATTTGTGCTTGGAGAATCAAACAAAATTGTTTATGGCCCGTCGAATCTACGGGCAGCGTTATCCTGATCGAAGACAACCAAGAGAAGAATCGTTTCGCAATCTTTTAGAAAGATTTGAAAGTACTGGAAGTGTTGGATATCCTAAAACGAAAGAGCTAAAGTTGTTACAAATGAAGAAAATGAATTTCGTGTACTTTAGCTACAGTTGAAAACTCCACGTTAGTATTCCGAAATAAGTGCGTGCTTGCGTGCGTGCGTGCGTGCGTGTGTGTGCGTGCGTGCGTGCGTGCGTGCGTGCGTGCGTGCGTGCGTGCGTGCGTGCGTGCGTGTGCGTGCGTGCGTGCGTGCGTGCGTGGTGTGGTCGTGGTGTGTTGTGTGTGTGTGTGTGTGTGTGTGTGTTGTGTGTGTGTGTGTGTGTGTGTGTGTGTGTGTGTGTGTGTGTGTGTGTGTGTGTGTGTGTGTGTATATAGTGTGAATTTGTGTGTGCATAGAGCTGTATTGTAGATGTAAAATTGTGAACATTTTCTATGCCATAATTTTAAATATAAATTGTGACGTTCTGGTGGGCTTTACAAAGAAATGTTGTAAATGTATAATTGTTTTTTTACGTTAATGTCCTCCGTCGCAAAATGCCGTAAAGTGAAAGGATGTAATAATTGCCAATTGAGTTCTATGTGTATGAACACCAATATTTGTGCAAGTCAGATGATGCTGTACTAGGACGCCATCTATAATAACTATCTTTGGGCGAAACTGATGTTGCGACGTTGTGTTACGAAGTCAGCGAAACCATTACGTTGGCTGTTATTCATTTCTGCGTAATGTACAGATTCAGATATTACTAATTTTAAGACGTAATGCAGTATAAAAATACTTAGGTAAAAAATTACGTTAAGGTACGCTTCGAAAATAAGATGATACAATAAATGTGATTTATTTTAGGAATATATTTCTTTCAAAGATATCTATTTTTAGTATAAATTATCTTCGATGCAAACGAGATGATATGATAGAATTAACATTTTACTCTGTTATATCCAGTAGCGGATTTTACCTTTGTAGGGACCTAAGCGTAACTGCACGTTTGAGGAGCTCCTTGGTATACTCAAGATGTAATTTTTAAAGCACATACGTGCTTCTTCCTTTTAATCAAAAAATTATACGGTTTCAGTTTTTCAATCAGTTATTGTAAAATTATATTATTTCCTACTTTGCAATATAAATAAATACTTATATGTCTTATGGTCGGTTAGGTTTTGTTAACTTTTAAAGTTAAAGTTCAATACATGTTTGTCCAAAGATTTTTATTTACTACTACTATTGATATCGATATTGGTATAAATAACTACCAATTAAATTATTTAAAAGGTTTAAAAAAACCCCATAAAAATACATCTCTTAAATATTTATTACACTTACAAAAATTAATCTGACATGGTCTTTATCCATAATGCTTATAAGTATTATTTTCATACACATTTAACGTAAATACCTACTTTATTATTAATAATTATAAAGTATATTTATAGATGGATAATATACGTACAGTTATTTAATATTTGTTTTTATGTAGCTTAAATACGTATATACGAATACAGTGAATGTTTAATAATAACAGTAGAAATAATTCATAAACCCAAGATTTGTAGAGTTAAACCTTTCTTGCTTATCCCTTTTAGTTTTAGTCTTATTCAGCTAAAAGAAATTGGGTGAAGTAACAAAAAGAAAATATTAAATACTATTATGTTGTGGTTTTAGTATTGAACGTATCAAATATCATGAGACAATTAAGGGATTTTTGAAATGTACAGTGATGGTAAAACGTCTTGCATCACCTATATTTACGTTTTTTAAAAATATCTACTCAACTGCCTGTGATTTCACCCGAAATTGTTAAGATTAATTATTATAATATACACCTTTAATGACAAAATTAGAAAGTGTTAAGAGTATTTGTTAATAAGTTTTTGTCAAGTGGCTAAAAAATTAATTATTTTGTAAAGGCCTCCTTCCGGTACTATTTCCATACTATTTTATAGATATCAGCATTTAGTTAAATTTTAAAGTGGAGTTACTACGGCTGTCTAATGCTTAAATCCCAGCGCCTTGCAATCATTTGCACTATGAATATGATAGATACGCCACTGAAAACAAGCCGTAATTGACAGGGAATTACCCGCAAAAAGTATTAATTCAGTAAAATCCATAATAAAAACATCAAAACTAATGTTAAAAGATGCAATTAAAGTAGAGTTAAAGTTATTATCTCGCAATATTATTGTTCCGTCGTCGATAAGAAATTTCTTGGAAGGATTGCTCATCGGTCCCTTATCGACCATATCATTTTCCAACAAGCGCGAAATATGCATATTGCCGGATGTTGTGTAGTGATTATACTCGATCTTAACCTTACTTTGGTAAGTAAAAAAAATGTGCGGATAATAAAATTGTATATGTGTGTTTCGTTATAACTATGAAGTTGTGGTATTAACTGAAGAGTAGATAGTGAATATTATAGGTAAGTAGCGCAATTCAAGTTTTACAATACGTAGTTTTACTAAATTGAATGTCTTCTGTGGTACTAGATTTCTGAATTGCCTAAGATTTAAGGGATGATAGAAATTAGTAAAAAATGTGCACAATTTTCTGAAAGACAAGTTTAATTTACATTAAGCTAACACTACTTCTGATTTTTGGTAATGTTTACCAATTTCAAATTCAGGGAACACATAAACCTTAGGTGCAGTACAACCAAAGCAATATAATTAACTTATAGCAAGGTAAATTCCTTTTGGAATTGAATAAATATATTAAATAGTTATTATGAATACAGTGAAACTGGACTATTACGAGATATCTGGAATGGTGAATTTTTCTCCTTGTATCCTGTTATTGTATCTGTAACTGCTGTAACACAAACATTTTTGAATAGTTGTGTAACTCCCAAATAAAAAGCATTTTTTTATCTTATCCTAGCTATTCTTAGCTAATCCTACTATAAAAATTGCTAGTTAACTGCTAAAGAAACCAAATTTGAAATTTTACAGAAAAATGTGACTGTATAAAGTGATGTTAAAATTTCTATAATTAAGAAAAACTTTAATGCGCTGTTTCTAAAGTTAAAAAATGATAATTAAACGTAGTTTTCTTAATTAACTTAAATCTGCATAACCTTCTGACATAATAACAACTTTTTAAATTTATTTATTTTAGAAGACACATAAAAAATATTTTCTTCTGTGAGGAATTGAACCAACCTTTGTCTTTATGGGCAATGTCATAACTACTAGATTATGGAATTATTCCCAACTTACAAATTTGTCCATAGGTGTTGTTTATCATTTTGAATAAACAAATCTAGAACATATGACATTGCTGTGTGAAGGCAAAGGTAGGTGCTTCAATTTCTGCTGGAAGGACAAATTTTCTATGCGTGTGTATGTCTTTCTTCTATAATAAATAATTTAAAAAAAAACTATGAAGGTAACCTTTAAGAATGACATCTTAACTTTATTTTGTCATGTACCTACATACTTAATATTCAGTCATTTTGTGTACACTTTTGTAGGTATCATCAAACTACAAACTGCAACTAACATATGTAACTGATTTCAGAAAAACGATCATGGAAAGAGGAAAGAAGATGGTATTTTTAGCTATGAGAGATAAAAAATTATTGAAAGGTTACAATCAAACCCTGAAGATATGAAAGTACTAAAGGAAGTACTAGTAATGAAAGGGAACTTTGCTCTCAAGTAAGTAGGGACTATATCTAAATACATATATGTCTAGTCTATGTTTATAACAAAACCAAGGGTTTGGTTTATTATTTGCATCCTATTGTTTGTTCTATTTATATGCTTATACTTAATACGATAAAAGAATATTCAGATGTTCCCAGTAAATACTTTAGGATTAAAGTTTGTCACACTCTATATATACCATGGAAAAGTATCATATTATTCATGGAATATTCAGTGAAACATGTTTTAACACAGTGGTTGTGTTTTGTAGAGATACTCATAGAATAACATTTGTTGATTATAAATAAGGTTCCAGATCTGTGTGTATACACTAATAGTGACTATTAGGAATATGTATAGTATATATAACAACACACTATATTTCACAAAGAAAGTTTGTTTCAAATACCCTCGAAATACTTATATTTCGGTACACTAAACTGGTATCAAAATGTATTAATGTATTCTGTTATTCACTCAGCAATTTCATCAACTATGTACCTCAATTCATTCCATAAAGCAATTTCAAATATCTCAACATAATCTGTAGGTACTCCCATTAATTAATATCTACAACTTCATTATGTAGAAGAGAAATTAAAATTGTCAAATACAGATTTATTAAATTAAAGTTATTATAAATCGTTTATAAATAAGTAATAAATGTTTTCGTCTTTAATTTTCTTCTACTGCTTTACCACTAATAGAGAAAATTATATTGATTAGGTAAAGTTAGACTTAGCAAAATACACCTGTTCGGCCTCTCAGAAGCTTTGGAGAGCTAAATGGAAATTATAATTTTTATTTCTTTATCAGTTGCATTTTGGCTAAATGTACTATATCTGACATCACCTAAGAACAGGGAAGAATATGAAGTTAGATATATAAAAAGTATCAAACAAAATATACCCAAAACAATTTAGTATGTTTTTAAATTACTTGCCTTTACCACCAACCAGGCTGTATTGTAACACTAGTTTATGATTAAGTAACTTGGAAAGGGCCAAATCAAATCTTTTAAATTATGTCCTCCATTTTAAGCAACCTGTTTTATCTAGAGAAAACAAGATTTGATTATTATTAAACTAATGTCAAACTTTGCAAAACACACTAATATACCAATTGTAAATTCTTCTAGTAATAATAGTTCTTCAATATTTGCCAATTCGTTTTCATTTTGAATTGCTAGTTTTCTCTTGAATATATTGTTTTCTGGATTTTCATTAACTGGGTCAATATTCAAGACTCTAATTGGGCATGATCAGTAGGGCTCTTAGCCTTACGTTGAGAATTTCCAATTCTAGTAGGCATTGTTTTTGAAAATCTAAATAAGATGCTTAACAAATTCATTATATGAACAGTACACACCTTATTGTATGTGATGTGGTGCAATAGATATCAAGCTTGTATTTTTTGAAGGAATTACTGAAGGATGGATGGTTTGGGTTCAGCTAAAATGATAAATGTTAGTTTATACAGTGGTAATTTTGGAAAGTACAATACATTGAATTAGTTGGCAAGACCTTATTGTAGCTATTGTAGGGGTATTATACACACAATTCACCACATCTACTAGGTCTGTAAAAAAATTGAAAATTTATAACAAATTAGGTTATACACATAATTACCAAGGGCTTCATTTGAATTTGGCTTAACGAACAGGTTAGTTGTTTCAAAGAAAGAATCCAATATAACAGGTGTAGTCTCATCAATTTTAATTAGGTTTTGCGATGCCTTTGGAGGTACTGGGTAGTCATTTTAGGATAGCTCTTCTTCAGATGAGGTGGAGTAATTTGAGGTACACCATATTGGTTTTCGACTGATTCTTTTTGTATTGGTTATAGTTTCTGAATCTGACACTCAGAAATATATTTGGGCTTATTGGCCTCCTTGTTTGCTTCATCAAAGTCCGCATAAATCTTGGAAGACCACCTCTCTACATTTGAGTAATATTTCCACTCGTTTGTTGGATTTGCTTTATTTAAAATTATTTCAATAATTTTTTTTAGTTTTATAATGTGGCCAAAAACATTTTTCGTTCACCAACCACTTGTATGGTACAACTTCTACTGTATGTTCTTCATTAACATATTCTCCTTCTTGACAACATTTTATATATGATGAATACACACATTTTGGTTTCCGCAATGGACACCTACTAATACTACATTATGAATTAAATCAACATTAAGTAATAAACACAAGATAAGATACAGTTACATTCCTGAGCGTTTCATGATTGGCAATCCATCAATATTAACAACTATGTTAACATCAGTGATTGGTTTAATACGACACTTAAAAAGTGGTTATTGATGATTTTACTCCTAAATGACAATTCTTCCTGGCAAAACCTGACGTACACAAGCACTGCGAGATGTGCCTAAAATGATCTTGAGTCTTTTGGTGTATTGTAATTATTTATTGCTTCTTCCTTCACAATCGATAACAAAGCGCTTAATGCAGTATGCGAAATATTTTGTTCTAATGCCTAAGTGTTTAGCTTTTCAACAAATTCTTTCTTTTCAAATGTTTCAGCTTGTGTATTTTCAACCAACGGTTTATCTATAACTATATATTCTACATATGGCACGGCACATGAATCATGTAAATGTAATTGATTATTCTGATCAACTGCTGATTGTATTAAACTTTCATTTATTGTGGGCCATACTGTATCTCTCTCAGAAATATCAACGTTTAATACATTTCTCCAGAATAAAGTTTTAGCAAGTTCCCATTCACATAACGTTTAACTTGCCTGTGAAACTGTTTCTTACTCCGTTTTTAAAAATACACTTCTTAATTTTTTGAATGTACGCAGTACAAATATCAGATAAAGAAATAATATTTCACCCCGATTGTTACGAAACCTTAAGATTTAGTTACATGTGATCTTGAAAATTAGTTATTTTTAATAGTAGTATTAATATGAAGCTGGAAGAAATAGAAACAATATAGAATGTATGCTTATCTCGTTTTATGTATATATCTACTCACACTTTATATCTTCGTTACAAAAATGAAAATAAGAATAAAATAATTATACGAAAAAATATAAATTGAGATATACTGGATATTACATATAACTGCTTAACAAATTTATTCTTGTGCCAAACTGGCATAAACCTCATTATAGAAAATAGCACCAAAAGAAAATCTTAGCATGACATACCACCGAATTAAAATTTTTTTTTAATTTTTCAGGAGCCTCTCAATTAACAACTAAATATGATAATGAACCCAAAGAAATTGATAGACCTGATGGTAATGATGAACCTACTGGAAATGGCAAACCAGATGGAAATGAACTCAATATAAGTCATGAACCAAATAGAAATGATGAACCAAAAAGGAATGATAATTCTGATAAAAATAATAAACCTACTAGATATGACGAAGCAAACAATGATAAATTGAATAGAAATGATGAATCTGATGGAAATGATGTTCTAAGTGGTTCATTTTCTGAAGATAAATCTTCAGGTAGTGAATATGTTCCTTCGGAATATGAATCAGATGTGGAGAAAGAAGCATTGTGCACAATTGAAAGGAAGAAATATACCTCGGATTATAAAAAAAATAATAGAAAGATGCAGAATCTTGAAGAGAATTATACAAAAGATTGTAATAAAATGCCGACTTGCAGAGAAAAAGTTAAAGCTAAAGATCTATTAGGAACTAATAAGGCACAGATAATGCCTGCTGACAAAACATCTACTTTTTCAGACATGTACTTGCTTGGTAAAAATCTGTCATCTGACAGTAAAAAAATATGTGTCAAAATTAGTGCAGCACAAAAGCATAATAGTGGGCGTAGAATCCGCGACAAGCGCCATGCTTGTTACTTTTGCCAAAAAGAGGTAATAAACATGGCAAAACATTTAGAAATTGTACATTCTAAAGAAATTGAAGTTGCAAAAATATTGGCGTTACCTAAGAGATCAAAAGAACGAAAAGAAGCCCTACAAAATATTACTAGGGTCGGGGATTTTTACTTTAATTGCAATATTATTGGATCAGGGGAAGGACAACTAATAATGGTCAGAAGACCAACTGTAAATGAAGTCCAAATGTGCAGTTATAAAAACTATGGATCATGCCCTAACTGTTTGGGATTCATGCTAAAAAAGCAGTGCAAGAAAAAACATTCGATAAAAAAGATCATGACGCAAGTAAGCATGTAATAGCTGAAAGCAATGTAATTTTAAGCGGAATATTTGTACTACAGTTTACACAAGGTTACAAGACATCTATAATTAATAACCTGCGAGAAGATGAAATAGGAAGCTATTGCAAAGAAAATACATTGATCCTAAAGTTTGGATCCATGCAGTATGAAAAATACGGCAATACACAACTTGATCTAATAAGACAATTAATGAGGCAATTGTCACGATTCGGTATTGAATTAAGAAAATGTTGTTTTGGAAATATGCGTCTCGTCGATTTTCTATCTCCTGAATATTTTGACAAAATAATTTTATCGGTGAAGCAAATTTGTGGTAGTTACCTGAATGAAGCATCACGAAGACCTGAATTTCAAATCCATCTTTAGCTCTAAAAATTGGACATTCATTAAAAAATGTGCTAATATTGAAAGAGGCGATGCATTACGATCTGGAAACTTAATAAAAACAAGATGTTACAAAGTTTCATAACTTTAATGGATCTAGAATGGTCACTTCGAGTTTCATCAAATGCACTGGCAACTCTACACATAAGAAAATTCAATGTTCCTCAGTTACTTCCCTTAACAGATGATCTTCAAAAACTTAACACTCATATTGGATCTCAAATTATTATCTCAAAGAACAACTTAACAAGGAAGCCAAGTATTTTTGACTGGAATCGTTTAGCCACTCTGACTCTTAGTAGAATTATTTTATTTAACAAGAGACGATCTGGCGAAGCAGCCAGGATTAAAATTGAACAGTTTCTGACGCGACCTTTGTGGAGTGACCAGTCAACACAAGAATTAAAGAATTCGTTATCTGAATATGAAAAGAAGTTGGCGGAACGTTTAACAATTGTTCATACAGTTGGTAAAAGAGGTCGAAAAGTTCCGGTTCTTCTCACCGAAGAAACTAAAGATGCAATAGAACTGTTGCTGAGATACAGAAACAATTCTACTATTGAGAATAACCCATACATATTTGCTAAAGGAACAACATATTTACGGGGTCATGATTGCCTGAAAAAGGTTGTTGCAGAAATTATCTTAAAAAAGCCAGAATATATAACAAGCACAAAATTACGAAAATATGTTGCGACAGTGTCACAAGTCTTTAATTTAACTGAGAATGAATACGACTGGTTGGCTAGACACTTGGGCCATGATGTCAGAGTCCACAGGGAATATTACAGGCTCCAAGAAGATGCTGTAGAGTTGACAAAAGTAAGTAGATTATTACTAGCTGTAGATAAAGGCGAAGCAACAAGATTTGTAGGAAAATCGTTGGGAGAAATTGAATTACAAGGTAAATTTTGTTAGTCTGTTTCCACAAATTTGCTTAAAAATGTGTTTCAGATTTACCACCTATTACAGAAGAAGTAGATGAAGTTCTAGAGGAAGAAGACGAACCTGATTCTCAACTGTTAGAAAACGACATATCCACCAAAAATCAAAAACTGGAAAATACAATATGGAATAAAAGAAAAGGTAGCTATTTTTGTTATGTATAGTTTAAATAAATGTAACAATATATACTTTCAGGTACAAATAAAAAAGTTAATAAGACAAAATATGGAAAAAGACCATGGTCTAATGAAGAAAAGGGCATCGTGCTCAAGCATTTCAATATGAATTTAAAAAACAAAATAATTCCAAAGAAGAGTGACTGTAAAAATGTACAGAATTGTGAAGAGATTTTGGCTGACAGGAAATGGTCTGATATTAAATTCTTTGTGTATAATCACATCAAGAAGGTTGAAAAATTAAAAGCAGGAAAATAGGTTTTGAAAATTCTGTACTATAAAATATGCCATTGCATGTTCTTGCTTTAGATTTGTATTATTTGACCTTTGAGCTTGAAATACTAATATGTCAAAGTTGCATAAAAATAGATAGCAGTATTAATGTCTGGTAGTTTTGGGACTATAACAAGAAAATGAACTAATTCATTTTAACATTTTGCATGTACTCTAACCAGCATGAATAATGGACAGTTTTTTAACAAAATAACTTGAGTAATTAAGTGAATGCTTATACATCTTAAATTATTAATAAACTTGCAGTTGCAGATTATATTTAAATCACTAGTCGAGGTTAGTTTGTTGAAAATATGGCCCAATTTTTTGATGATCAGTATATTTTTAGGGTTTGTTACCAACTTACAGTTATATATGTGATCTGTTAAATAATTATTTATAATTTTTTTTTATTAATGTAGGTACATATTCTAAGTTTAGTTGATCAATACGTAGTGTTAGTTACATTTGAATTTTGTCATAACGACAATCTATGTTTTACTTCTTTGGTAATTATACACTCTGTTTATCTTTATTAAGTTTATTTTACACTTATAGATGATTTTTGATTTCGTGTACGTTGTGCAATTAAAATTTTTCCGATTAAGATATAATAAGTATTACTTTGTATTATTCAATAAAATGATAAACATAAGAAATGTTTTTATTTTCCTAAGTGTAACCCACTTACATAAAAACAAAAGGTTCAATAAACTTTTAGCTTATTTAAAATTTTACAGATACATCATTCAAGAGTTAGTACGTCATTAAAGGGTTGTTATTAGATTCTACACATTGCAGTAATTATGTCAACTGAGCTGACAACACAAAATTGGCTTCTTTGATATGAAAAAGAAATTTATATAATTTACTGAATGCTATTATTATGTTCTTAAGTTTATCTAATTCCAGTTAGAAATACAATAGTTTTATCTCATTCAACTCCTTTTGTTAACAAAATCCATTTCAATGTACTTTCACATGATAGTTGAGCTTTTCATATTAATTAACCTCGCCACCCAAGATCAAATACATTATTAGTGCTGAATGTCATTTTGGAGTACACTTTGTCAATCCCTCTACTACTAAAAATCCCACAAACACGCGATTCATAAGAATTGCCACAATACTCAACGATTACATAAACACAAATATCAGCAATATGGCAACCTTGCATTTTACACATTAGTTGGCCCATCCATAATAATGGCATCCTCACTTTACACAACACTGTATTTACATAATTATGGCAACCAACATACACAAAGTTTGTTTTTAGAGAATTGTGGCATGCTTGCCACAATTATAAATTTTGTGGTAGAAAATTTCAGACGGAGTGTATAAATAAAATTCTCAGTGCTGCAGAAAGCTAATAGAAGACGCCACATACAAGCAGATTTTAAACGTTTATGCCATAATCGAGGATATGGTTGGGATTGCCACAATATATGAATTTCAGGAATGTGTGTGTGTGTGTGTGTGTGTGTGTGTGTGTGTGTGTGTGTGTGTGTGTGTGTGTGCGTGCGTGCGTGCGTGCGTGTGCGTGCTGTGCGTGCGTGCGTGCGTGCGTGCGTGGTGCGTGCGTGCGTGCGTGCGTGCGTGCGTGCGTGCGTGCGTGCTGTGCGTGCGTGCGTGCGTGCGTGCTGTGTCTGTGTCTGTGTCTGTGTCTGTGTCTGTGTCTGAGTCTGTGTGTCTGTGTCTAGGTCTGTGTCTGTGTCTGTGTCTGTGACTGTGTCTGTGTCTGTGTCTGTGTCTGTGTCTGTGTCTGTGTTTGTGTCTGTGTCTGTGTCTGTGTCTGTGTCTGTGTCTGTGTCTGTGTCTGTGTCTGTGTCTGTGTCTGTGTCTGTGTCTGTGTCTGTGTCTGTGTCTGTGTCTGTGTCTGTGTCTGTGTCTGTGTCTGTGTCTGTGTCTGTGTCTGTGTCTGTGTCTGTGTGTGTGTTGTGTCTGTGTCTGTGTCTGTGTCTGTGTCTGTGTCTGTGTCTGTGTCTGTGTCTGTGTCTGTGTCTGTGTCTGTGTCTGTGTCTGTGTCTGTGTCTGTGTCTGTGTCTGTGTCTGTGTCTGTGTCTGTGTCTGTATCTGTGTCTGTGTCTGTGTCTGTGTCTGTGTCTGTGTCTGTGTCTGTGTCTGTGTCTGTGTCTGTGTCTGTGTCTGTGTCTGTGTCTGTGTCTGTGTCTGTGTCTGTGTCTGTGTCTGTGTCTCTTTCTGTGTCTGTGTCTGTGTCTGTGTCTGTGTCTGTGTCTGTGTCTGTGTCTGTGTCTGTGTCTGTGTCTGTGTCTGTGTTCAGTGTCTGTGTCTGTGTCTGTGTCTGTGTCTGTGTCTGTGTCTGTGTCTGTGTCTGTGTCTGTGTCTGTGTCTGTGTCTGTGTCTGTGTCTGTGTCTGTGTCTGTGTCTGTGTCTGTGTCTGTGTCTGTGTCTGTGTCTGTGTCTGTGTCTGTGTCTGTCTGTGTCTGTGTCTGTGTCTGTGTCTGTGTCTGTGTCTGTGTCTGTGTCTGTGTCTGTGTCTGTGTCTGTGTCTGTTCTGTGTCTGTGTCTGTGTCTGTGTCTGTGTCTGTGTCTGTGTCTGTGTCTGTGTCTGTGTCTGTGTCTGTGTCTGTGTCTGTGTGTCTGTGTCTGTGTCTGTGTCTGTGTCTGTGTCTGTGTCTGTGTCTGTGTCTGTGTCTGTCTCTGTGTCTGTGTCTGTGTGTCTGTGTCTGTGTCTGTGTCTGTGTCTGTGTCTGTGTCTGTGTCTGTGTCTGTGTCTGTGTCTGTGTCTGTGTCTGTGTCTGTGTCTGTGTCTGTCTGTGTCTGTGTCTGTGTCTTATCTGTGTCTCCGTCTGCGTCTGCTTCTGCGTCTGCGTTTACGTCTGTGTCTGTATGTGTGTCTGTGTCTGTGTCTGTGTCTGTCTCTGTGTCTGTGTCTGTGTCTGTGTCTGTGTCTGTGTCTGTGTCTGTGTCTGTGTCTGTGTCTGTGTCTGTGTCTGTGTCTGTGTCTGTGTCTGTGTCTGTGTCTGTGTTTAGTTCTGTGTCTGTGTCTGTGTCTGTGTCTGTGTCTGTGTCTGTGTCTGTGTCTGTGTCTGTGTCTGTGTCTGTGTCTGTGTCTGTGTCTGTGTCTGTGTCTGTGTCTGTGTCTGTGTCTGTGTCTGTGTCTGTGTCTGTGTCTGTGTCTGTGTCTGTGTCTGTGTCTGTGTCTGTGTCTGTGTCTGTGTCTGTGTCTGTGTCTGTGTCTGTGTCTGTGTCTGTGTCTGTGTCTGTGTCTGTGTCTGTGTCTGTGTCTGTGTCTGTGTCTGTGTCTGTGTCTGTGAGTCTGTGTCTGTGTCTGTGTCTGTGTCTGTGTCTGTGTCTGTGTCTGTGTCTGTGTCTGTGTCTGTGTCTGTGTCTGTCAGTCTGTGTCTGTGTCTGTGTCTGTGTCTGTGTCTGTGTCTGTGTCTGTGTCTGTGTCTGTGTCTGTGTCTGTGTCTGTGTCTGTGTCTGTGTCTGTGTCTGTGTCCGTGTCGTGTGTCTGTGTCTGTGTCTGTGTCTGTGTCTGTGTCTGTGTCTGTGTCTGTGTCTGTGTCTGTGTCTGTGTCTGTGTCTGTGTCTGTGTCTGTGTCTGTGTCTGTGTCTGTGTCTGTGTCTGTGTCTGTGTCTGTGTCTGGGTCTGTGTCTGTGTCTGTGTCTGTGTCTGTGTCTGTGTCTGTGTCTGTGTCTGTGTCTGTGTCTGTGTCTGTGTCGTTGTTCTGTGTCTGTGTCTGTGTCTGTGTCTGTGTCTGTGTCTGTGTCTTCGTGTCTGTGTCTGTGTCTGTGTCTGTGTCGGTGTCTGTGTCTGTGTCTGTGTCTGTGTCTGTGTCTGTATCTGTGTCTGTGTCTGTGTCTGTGTCTGTGTCTGTGTGTGTGTCTGTCTGTGTATGTGTCTGTGTCTGTGTCTGTGTCTGTGTCTGTGTGGGTGTGTCTGTGTCCGTGTCTGTATCTGTGTCTGTCTCTGTGTCTGTGTCTGTGTAAGTGACCGTGTCCGTGTCCGTGTCCGTGTCTGTGTCCTGTGTCTGTGTCTGTGTCTGTGTCTGTGTCTGTGTCTGTGTCTGTGTCTGTGTCTGTGTCTGTGTCTGTGTCTGTGTCTGTCGTGTCTGTGTCTGTGTCTGTGTCTGTGTCTGTGTCTGTGTCTGTGTCTGTGTCGTGTCGTGTCTGTGTCTGTGTCTGTGTCTGTGTCTGTGTCTGTGTCTGTGTCTGTGTCTGTGTCTGGGTCTGTGTCTGTGTCTGTGTCTGTGTCTGTGTCTAAGTCTGTGTCTGTGTCTGTGTCTGTGTCTGTGTCTGTGTCTGTGTCTGTGTCTGTGTCTGTGTCTGTGTCTGTGTCTGTGTCGTCTGTGTCTGTGTCTGTGTCTGTGTCTGTGTCGTGTGTGTCTGTGTCTGTGTCTGTGTCTGTGTCTGTGTCTGTTGTCTGTGTCTGTGTCTGTGTCTGTGTCTGTGTCGTGTCTGTGTCTGTGTCTGTGTCTGTGTCTGTGTCTGTGTCTGTGTCTGTGTCTGTGTCTGTGTCTGTGTCTGTGTCTGTGTCTGTGTCTGTGTCTGTGTCTGTGTCTGTGTCTGTGTCTGTGTCTGTGTCTGTGTCTGTGTCTGTGTCTGTGTCTGTGTCTTGTCTGTGTCTGTGTCTGTGTCTGTGTCTGTGTCTGTGTCTGTGTCTGTTCTGTGTCTGTGTCTGTGTCTGTGTCTGTGTCTGTGTCTGTGTCTGTGTCTGTGTCTTGTCTGTGTCTGTGTCTGTGTCTGTGTCTGTGTCTGTGTTTGTCTGTGTCTGTGTCTGTGTCTGTTTGTCTGTGTCTGTGTCTTGTTTGTCTGTGTCTGTGTCTGTGTCTGTGTCTGTGTCTGTGTCTGTGTCTGTGTTGTGTCTGTGTCTGTGTCTGTGTCTGTGTCTGTGTCTGTGTCTTGTCTGTGTCTGTGTCTGTGTCTGTGTCTGTGTCTGTGTCTGTGTCTGTGTCTGTGTCTGTCTGTGTCTGTGTCTGTGTCTGTGTCTGTGTCTGTGTCTGTGTCTGTGTCTGTGTCTGTGTCTGTGTCTGTGTCTGTGTCTGTGTCTGTGTCTTGTCGTGTCTGTGTCTGTGTCTGTGTCTGTGTCTGTGTCTTGTCTGTGTCTGTGTCTGTGTCTGTGTCTGTGTCTGTGTCTGTGTCTGTGTCTGTGTCTGTGTCTGTGTCTGTGTCTGTGTCTGTGTCTGTGTCTGTGTCTGTGTCTGTGTCTGTGTCTGTCTGTGTCTGTGTCTGTGTCTGTGTCTGTGGGGTTCAGTCTGTGTCTTGTCTGTGTCTGTGTCTGTGTCTGTGTCTGTGTCTGTGTCTGTGTCTGTGTCTGTGTCTGTGTCTGTGTCTGTGTCTGTGTCTGTGTCTGTGTCTGTGTCTGTGCGTGTCTTGTCTGTGTCTGTGTCTGTGTCTTGTGTCTTGTCTTGTCTTGTCTGTGTCTGTGTCTTGTCTTGTCTGTGTCTGTGTCTGTTCTTGTCTGTGTCTTGTCTGTGTCTGTGTCTGTGTCTGTGTCTGTGTCTGTTCGTCTTGTCTGTGTCTGTGTGTGTCTGTGTCTGTGTCTGTGTCTGTGTCTGTGTCTGTGTCTTGTCTGTGTCTGTGTCTGTGTCTGTGTCTGTGTCTTGTCTGTGTCTGTGTCTGTGTCTGTGTCTGTGTCTGTGTCTGTGTCTGTCTGTGTCTGTTCTGTGTCTGTGTCTGTCTGTGTCTGTGTCTGTGTCTGTGTCTGTGTCTGTGTCTGTGTCTGTGTCTGTGTCTGTCTCTGTGTCTGTGTCTGTGTGTCTGTGTCTGTGTCTGTGTCTGTGTCTGTGTCTGTGTCTGTGTCTGTGTCTGTGTCTGTGTCTGTGTCTGTGTCTGTGTCTGTGTCTGTGTCTGTGTCTGTGTCTGTGTCTGTGTCTGTGTCTGTGTCTGTGTCTGTGTCTGTGTCTGTGTCTGTGTCTGTGTCTGTGTCTGTGTCTGTGTCTGTGTCTGTGTCTGTGTCTGTGTCTGTGTCTGTGTCTGTGTCTGTGTCTGTGTCTGTGTCTGTGTTCGGTCTGTGTCTGTGTCTGTCTCTGTGTCTGTGTCGGTCTGTGTCTGTGTCTGTGTCTGTGTCTGTGTCTGTGTCTGTGTCTGTGTCTGTGTCTGTGTCTGTGTCTGTGTCTGTTCGGTCGGTCGGTCGTTCGGTCTGTGTCTGTGTCTGTGTCTGTGTTCAGGTTCTGTGTCTGTGTCTGTGTCTGTTCTGTGTCTGTGTCTGTGTCTGTGTCTGTGTCTGTGTCTGTGTCTGTGTCTGTGTCTGTGTCTGTGTCTGTGTCTGTGTCTGTGTCTGTGTCTGTGTCTGTGTCTGTGTTGTTCTGTGTCTGTTTCTGTGTCTGTGTCTGTGTCTGTGTCTGTGCCTGTGTCTGTCTGTGTCTGTGTCTGTGTCTGTGTCTGTGTCTGTGTCTGTGTCTGTGTCTGTGTCTGTGTCTGTGTCTGTGTCAGTCTGTGTCTGTGTCTGTGTCTGTGTCTGTGTCTGTGTCTGTGTCTGTGTCTGTGTCTGTGTCTGTGTCTGTGTCTGTGTCTGTGTCTGTGTCTGTGTCTGTGTCTGTGTTGTCTGTGTCTGTGTCTGTGTCTGTGTCTGTGTCTGTGTCTGTGTCTGTGTCTGTGTCTGTGTCTGTGTCTGTGTCTGTGTCTGTGTCTGTGTCTGTGTCTGTGTCTGTGTCTGTGTCTGTGTCTGTGTCTGTGTCTGTGTCTGTGTCTGTGTCTGTGTCTGTGTCTGTGTCTTTCAGTGTCTGTGTCTGTGTCTGTGTCTGTGTCTGTGTCTGTGTCTGTGTCTGTGTCTGTGTCTGTGTCTGTGTCTGTGTCTGTGTCTGTGTCTGTGTCTGTGTCTGTGTCTAGTGTCTGTGTCTGTGTCTGTGTCTGTGTCTGTGTCTGAGTCAGTGTCTGTGTCTGTCAGTCTGTGTCTGTGTCTGTGTCTGTGTCTGTGTCTGTGTCTGTGTCTGTGTCTGTGTCTGTGTCTGTGTCTGTGTCTGTGTCTGTGTCTGTGTCTGTGTCTGTGTCTGTGTCTGTGTCTGTGTCTGTGTCTGTGTCTGTGTCTGTGTCTGTGTCTGTCTGTGTCTGTGTCTGTGTCTGTGTCTGTGTCTGTGTCTGTGTCTGTGTCTGTGTCTGTGTCTGTGTCTGTGTCTGTGTTCTGTCGTGTCTGTGTTGTGTCTGTGTCGTTCTGTGTCTGTGTCTGTGTCTGTGTCTGTGTCGTGTCTGTGTCTGTGTCTGTGTCTGTGTTGTGTTCGTGTCTGTGTCTGTGTCTGTGTCTGTGTCTGTGTCTGTGTCTGTGTCTTGTCTGTGTTCGTTCTTGTCGTGTCTGTGTCTGTGTCTGTGTCTGTGTCTGTGTCTGTGTCTGTGTCTGTGTCTGTGTCTTGTCTGTGTCTGTGTCGTGCTGTGTCGTGTCTGTGTCTGTGTCTGTGTCGTGTCTGTGTCTGTGTTTGGTCTGTGTCTGTGTCTGTGTCTGTGTCTGTGTCGTTCTGTGTCTGTGTTGTTCGTTGTGTCTGTGTTCAGTCTGTGTCTGTGTCTGTGTCTGTGTCTTTCGTGTCTGTGTCTGTGTCTGTGTCTGTGTCTGTGTCTGTGTCTGTGTCTGTGTCTTGTCTGTGTCTGTGTCTGTGTCTGTGTCTGTGTCTGTGTCTGTGTCTGTGTCTGTGTCTGTGTCTGTGTCTGTGTCTGTGTCTGTGTCTGTGTCTGTGTGTTCTGTGTCTGTGTCTGTGTCTGTGTCTGTGTCTGTGTCTGTGTCTGTCTGTGTCTGTGTCTGTGTCTGTGTCTGTTGTCTGTTCTGTGTCTGTGTCTGTGTCTGTGTCTGTGTCTGTGTCGTGTCTGTGTCTGTGTCTGTGTCTGTGTCTGTGTCTGTGTCTGTGTCTGTGTCTGTGTCTGTGTCTGTGTCTGTGTCTGTGTCGTGTCTGTGTCTGTGTTCAGTTCTGTTCGTCTGTGTCTGTGTCTGTGTCTGTGTCTGTGTCTGTGTCTGTGTCTGTGTCTGTGTCTGTGTCTGTGTCGTCTGTGTCTGTGTCTGTGTCTGTGTCTGTGTCTGTGTCTGTGTCTGTGTCTGTGTCTGTGTCTGTGTCTGTGTCTGTGTCTGTGTTCGTCTGTGTCTGTGTCTGTGTCTGTGTCTGTGTCTGTGTCTGTCTGTGTCTGTGTCTGTGTCTGTGTCTGTGTCTGTTCTGTGTCTGTGTCTGTGTCTGTGTCTGTGTCTGTGTCTGTGTCTGTGTCTGTGTCTGTGTTCGTCGTTCTGTGTCTGTGTCGTGTCTGTGTCTGTGTCTGTGTCTGTCTGTGTCTGTGTCTGTGTCTGTGTCTGTGTCTGTGTCTGTGTCTGTGTCTGTGTCTGTGTCTGTGTCTGTGTCTGTGTCTGTGTCTGTGTCTTCGTGTCTGTGTCGGTCTGTGTCTGTGTCTGTGTCTGTGTCGTTCTGTGTCTGTCTGTGTCTGTGTCTGTGTCTGTGTCTGTGTCTGTGTCGTGTCTGTGTCGGTCTGTGTGTCTGTGTCTGTGTCTGTGTCTGTTCGTTCTGTGTCTGTGTGTGTTGTGTCTGTGTGTGTCGTGTCTGTGTCTGTGTCTGTGTCGTGTCTGTGTCTGTGTCGTGTGCTGTGTCTGTGTCTGTGTCTGTGTCTGTTCAGTCTGTGTCTGTGTCTGTGTCTGTGTCTGTGTCTGTGTCTGTGTCTGTGTCTGTGTCTGTGTCTGTGTCTGTGTCTGTGTCTGTGTCTGTGTCTGTGTCTGTGTCTGTGTCTGTGTCTGTGTCTGTGTCGTGTGTGTCTGTGTCTGTGTCTGTGTCTGTGTCTGTGTCTGTGTCTGTGTCTGTGTCGTGTCTGTGTCTGTGTCTGTGTCTGTGTGTGTCTGTGTCTGTGTCTGTGTCTGTGTCTGTGTCTGTGTCTGTGTCTGTGTCTGTGTCTGTGTCTGTGTCTGTGTCTGTGTCTGTGTCTGTGTCTGTGTCTGTGTCTGTGTCTGTGTCTGTGTCTGTGTCTGTGTCTGTGTCTGTGTCTGTGTCGTGTCTGTGTCTGTTCTGTGTCTGTGTCTGTGTCTGTGTCTGTGTCTGTGTCTGTGTCTGTGTCTGTGTCTGTGTCTGTGTCTGTGTCTGTGTCTGTTGTGTCTGTGTCTGTGTCTGTGTCTGTGTCTGTGTCTGTGTCTGTTCTGTGTCTGTGTCTGTGTCTGTGTCTGTGTCTGTGTCTGTGTCTGTGTCTGTGTCTGTGTCTGTGTTCTGTGTCTGTTCTGTGTCTGTGTCTGTGTTGTCTGTGTCTGTGTCTGTGTCTGTGTGTGTGTCTGTGTCTTGTTTGTTGTGTCTGTGTCTGTGTCTGTTTGTGTTGTGTCTGTGTCTGTGTCTGTGTCTGTGTCTGTGTCTGTGTCTGTGTCTGTGTCTGTGTCTGTGTCTGTTTGTGTCTGTGTCTGTGTCTGTGTCTGTGTCTGTGTCTGTGTCTGTGTCGTCGTCTGGTCTGTTCGTGTCTGTGTCTGTGTCTGTGTCTGTGTCTGTGTCTGTGTCTGTGTCTGTGTCTGTGTTGTGTCTGTGTCGTGTCTGTGTCGTTCGTGTCTGTGTCTGTGTCTGTGTCTGTTGTCTGTGTCTGTGTCTGTGTCTGTGTCTGTGTCTGTGTCTGTGTCTGTGTCTGTGTTGTCTGTGTCTGTGTCTGTGTGTCTGTGTCTGTGTCTGTGTCTGTGTCGTGTCTGTGTCTGTGTCTGTGTCGTGTCTGTGTCTGTGTGTCTGTGTTGTCTGTGTCTGTGTCTGTGTCTGTGTCTGTGTCTGTGTCTATGCCTGTGTCAGTGTCTGTGTCTGTGGCTGTGTCTGTGTCCGTGTCTGTGTGCGTGTCTGTGTCTGTGTCGGTCTGTGTCTGTGTCTGTGTCTGTGTCTGTGTCTGTGTCTGTCTGTGTCTGTGTCTGTGTCGTGTCTGTGTCTGTGTCGTGTCTGTGTTCGTCTGTGTCTGTGTCTGTGTCGTTCTTGTCTGTGTCTGTGTCGTCTGTGTCTGTGTGTGTCTGTGTCTGTGTCTGTGTCTGTGTCTGTGTCTGTGTCTGTGTCTGTGTCTGTGTCTGTGTCTGTGTTCATGTGTCTGTGTCTGTGTCTGTGTCTGTGTCTGTGTCTGTCTGTCGTCTGTGTCTGTGTCTGTGTCTGTGTGTGTCTGTGTCTGTGTCTGTGTCGTCTGTGTCTGTGTCTGTGTCTGTGTCTGTGTCTGTGTCTGTGTCTGTGTCTGTGTCTGTGTCTGTGTCTGTGTCTGTGTCTGTGTCTGTGTCTGTGTCTGTGTCTGTGTCTGTGTCTGTGTCTGTGTCTGTGTCTGTGTCTGTGTCTGTGTCTGTGTCTGTGTCTGTGTCTGTGTCTGTGTCTGTGTCTGTGTCTGTGTCTGTGTCTGTGTCTGTGTCTGTGTCAGTTCTGTGTCTGTGTCTGTGTCTGTGTCTGTGTCTGTGTTCTGTGTCTGTGTCTGTGTCTGTGTCTGTGTCTGTGTCTGTGTCGTGTCTGTGTCTGTGTCTGTGTCTGTGTCTGTGTCTGTGTCTGTGTCTGTGTCTGTGTCTGTGTCTGTGTCTGTGTCTGTCTGTGTCTGTGTCTGTGTCTGTGTCTGTGTCTGTGTCTGTGTCTGTGTCTGTGTCGTGTCTGTGTCTGTGTCTGTGTCTGTGTCTGTGTCTGTGTCTGTGTCTGTGTCTGTTCTGTGTCTGTGTCTGTGTCTGTGTCTGTGTCTGTGTCTGTGTCTGTGTCTGTGTCTGTGTCTGTGTCTGTGTCTGTGTCTGTGTCTGTGCTGTGTCTGTTCTGTTCTGTGTCTGTGTCTGTGTCTGTGTCTGTGTCTGTGTCTTGTGTCTGTGTCTGTGTCGTGTCTGTGTCTGTGTCTGTGTCTGTGTCTGTGTCTGTGTCTGTGTCTGTGTCTGTGTCTGTGTCTGTGTCTGTGTCTGTGTCGTCGTGTCTGTGTCTGTGTCTGTGTCTGTGTTCGTCTGTGTCTGTGTCTGTGTCTGTGTCTGTGTCTGTGTCTGTGTCTGTGTCTGTGTCTGTGTCTGTGTCTGTGTCTGTGTCTGTGTCTGTGTCTGTGTCTGTGTCTGTGTCTGTGTCTGTGTCTGTGTCTGTGTCTGTGTCGTTCTGTGTCGTCTGTGTTCGTCTGTGTCTGTGTTGTCTGTGTCTGTGTCTGTGTCTGTGTCTTGTGTCTGTGTCTGTGTCTGTGTCTGTGTCTGTGTCTGTGTCTGTGTCTGTGTCTGTGTTGTTGTCTGTGTCTGTGTCTGTGTCTGTGTCTGTGTCTGTGTCTGTGTCTGTGTCTGTCTGTGTCTGTGTCTGTGTCTGTGTCTGTGTCTGTGTCTGTGTCTGTTCTGTGTCTTGTCTGTGTCTGTGTCTGTGTCGGTTCAGTCTGTCTGTGTCTGTCTGTGTCTGTGTCTGTCTGTGTCTGTGTCTGTGTCTGTGTCTGTGTCTGTGTCTGTGTCTGTGTGTGTCGTTCGTGTCTGTGTCGTGTCTGTGTCTGTGTCTGTGTCTGTGTCTGTGTCTGTCTGTGTCTGTGTCTGTTCGTGTCTGTTGTGTCGTGTCGTGTCTGTGTCTGTGTCTGTGTCTGTGTCTGTGTCTGTGTCTGTGTCTGTGTCTGTGTCTGTGTCCGTCTGTGTCTGTTTCAGTGTCTGCGTTTCAGTCTGTGTCTGTGTCTGTGTACGTGTATGTGTCTGTGTCTGTGTCTGTGTCTGTGTCTGTGTCTGTGTCTGTGTCTGTGTCTGTGTCTGTGTCTGTGTCTGTGTCTGTGTCTGTGTCTGTGTCTGTGTGTCTGTGTCTGTGTCTGTGTCTGTGTCTGTGTCTGTGTCTGTGTCTGTGTCTGTGTCTGTGTCTGTGTCTGTGTCTGTGTCTGTGTCTGTGTCTGTGTCTGTGTCTGTGTCTGTGTCTGTGTCTGTGTCTGTGTCTATGTCTGTGTCTGTGTCTGTGTCTGTGTCTGTGTCTGTGTCTGTGTCTGTGTCTGTGTCTGTGTCTGTGTCTGTGTCTGTGTCTGTGTCTGTGTCTGTGTCTGTGTGTCTGTGTCTGTGTCTGTGTCTGTGTCTGTGTCTGTGTCTGTGTCTGTGTCTGTGTCTGTGTCTGTGTCTGTGTCTGTGTCGTCTGTGTCTGTGTCTGTGTCTGTGTCTGTGTCTGTGTCTGTGTCTGTGTCTGTGTCTGTGTCTGTGTCTGTGTCTGTGTCTGTGTCTGTGTCTGTGTCTGTGTCTGTGTCTGTGTCTGTGTCTGTGTCTGTGTCTGTGTCTGTGTCTGTGTCTGTGTCTGTGTCTGTGTCTGTGTCTGTGTCTGTTGTGTCTGTGTCTGTGTCTGTGTCTGTGTCTGTGTCTGTGTCTGTGTCTGTGTCTGTGTCTGTGTCTGTGTCTGTGTCTGTGTCTGTGTCTGTGTCTGTGTCTGTGTCTGTCTGTGTCTGTGTCTGTGTCTGTGTCTGTGTCTGTGTCTGTGTCTGTGTCTGTGTCTGTGTCTGTGTCTGTGTCTGTGTCTGTGTCTGTGTCTGTGTCTGTGTCTGTGTCTGTGTCTGTGTCTGTCTGTCTGTGTCTGTGTCTGTGTCTGTGTCTGTGTCTGTGTCTGTGTCTGTGTCTGTGTCTGTGTCTGTGTCTGTGTCTGTGTCTGTGTCTGTGTCTGTGTCTGTGTCTGTGTCTGTGTCGTCTGGTGTCTGTTGTCTGTGTCGGTTAGGTCTGTGTCTGTGTCTGTCTGTGTCTGTGTCTGTGTCTGTGTTGTGTCTGTGTCTGTCTGTGTCTGTGTCTGTGTCTGTGTCTGTGTCTGTGTCTGTGTCTGTGTCTGTGTCTGTGTCTGTGTCTGTGTTCTGTGTCTGTGTCTGTGTCTGTGTCTGTGTCTGTGTCTGTGTCTGTGTCTGTGTCTGTGTCTGTGTCTGTGTCTGTGTCTGTGTCGTGTCTGTGTCTGTGTCTGTGTCTGTGTCTGTGTCTGTGTCTGTGTCTGTGTCTGTGTCTGTGTCTGTGTCTGTGTCTGTGTCTGTGTCTGTGTCTGAGTCTGTCTGTGTCTGTGTCTGTGTCTGTGTCTGTGTCTGTGTCTGTGTCTGTGTCTGTGTCTGTGTCTGTGTCTGTGTCTGTGTCTGTGTCTGTGTCTGTGTCTGTGTCTGTGTCTGTGTCTGTGTCTGTGTCTGTGTCTGTGTCTGTGTCTGTTTCTGTGTCTGTCTGTGTCTGTGTCTGTGTCTGTGTCTGTGTCTTATCTGTGTCTCTGTCTGTGTCTGTGTCTGTGTCTGTGTCTGTGTCTGTTCTGTGTCTGTGTCTGTGTCTGTGTCTGTGTCTGTCTTGTCTGTGTCTGTGTCTGTGTCTGTGTCTGTGTCTGTGTCTGTGTCTGTGTCTGTGTCTGTGTCTGTGTCTGTGTCTGTGTTCGTGTCTGTGTCTGTGTCTGTGTCTGTGTCTGTGTCTGTGTCTGTGTCTGTGTCTGTGTCTGTGTTTGTGTGTCTGTGTCTGTGTCTGTGTCTGTGTCTGTGTCTGTGTCTGTGTCTGTGTCTTGTCTGTGTCTGTGTCTGTGTCTGTGTCTGTGTCTGTGTCTGTGTCTGTGTCGTGTCTGTGTCTGTGTCTGTGTCTGTGTCTGTGTCTGTGTCTGTGTCTGTGTCTGTGTCTGTGTCTGTGTCTGTGTCTGTGTCTGTCTGTCTGTCTGTGTCTGTGTCTGTGTCTGTGTCTGTGTCTGTGTCTGTGTCTGTGTCTGTGTCTGTGTCTGTGTCTGTGTCTGTGTCGTGTCTGTGTCTGTGTCTGTGTCTGTGCGTGCTGTGTCTGTGTCTGTGTCTGTGTCTGTGTCTGTGTCTGTGTCTGTGTCTGTGTCTGTGTCTGTGTCTGTGTCTGTGTCTGTGTCTGTGTCTGTGCCTGAGTCTGTGTCTGTGTCTGTCTCTGTGTCTGTGTCTGTATATGTGGTCTGTGTCTGTGTCTGTGTCTGTGTCTGTATCTGTGTCTGTGTCTGTGTCTGTGTCTGTGTCTGTGTCTGTGTCTGTGTCTGTGTCTGTGTCTGTGTCTGTGTCTGTGTCTGTGTCTGTGTCTGTGTGTCTGTGTCTGTGTCTGTGTCTGTCTCTGTGTCTGTGTCTGTGTCTGTGTCTGTGTCTGTGTCTGTGTCTGTGTCTGTGTCTGTGTCTGTGTCTGTGTCTGTGTCTGTGTCTGTGTCTGTGTCTGTGTCTGTGTCTGTGTCTGTGTCTGTGTCTGTGTCTGTGTCTGTGTCTGTGTCTGTGTCTGTGTCTGTGTGTCGTGTCTCGTGTGTGTGTCTGTGTCTGTGTCTGTGTCTGTGTCTGTCTCTGTGTCTGTGTCTGTGTCTGTGTCTGTGTCTGTGTCTGTGTTGTGTCTGTGTCTGTGTCTGTGTCTGTGTCTGTGTCTGTGTCTGTGTCTGTGTCTGTGTCTGTGTCTGTCATGTGTCTGTGTCTGTGTCTGTTCTGTGTCTGTGTCTGTGTCTGTGTCTGTGTCGTCAGTGTGTCTGTGTCTGTGTCTGTGTCTGTGTCTGTGTCTGTGTCATGTGTCTGTGTCTGTGTCTGTGTCTGTGTCTGTGTCTGTGTACTGTGTCTGTGTCTGTGTTGTGTCTTGTTGTCTGTGCTGTGTTGTGTCTGTGTTATCTGTGTCGTGCTGTGTCTGTGCTGCGTGTGTCTGTGTTCAGTGCGTTGTGTCTGTGTCGTGTGGTTGCAGTGGTGCTGTGTCTGTGTCTGCGTCTGCGTGCTGTCGTCTGTGTCTGCGTCTGTGTCGTGTGTCTGCGTCTGTGCTCTGGTCTGTGTCTGTGTCTGGTCTGTGCTCGTGTGTGCGTGTGCTGTGTCTGTGCTCTGTGTCTGTGTCAGTGTCTGTGTCTGTGCTGTGTTGTGTTGTGTTGTGTGTGTGTGTTGTGTCTGTAGTTCTTGCTGTGTCTGTGCTGTGTCTGTGTCTGTGTCGTGTCTGTGCGGTGTCTGTGTCTGCTGTGTCTGTGTCTGTGTGCTGTGCGTGTCTGTGTCTGTGCTGTGTTCAGCTGTTTCAGCTGTTGTGTCTGTGTCTGTGTCTGTGTCGTGCGTGTCAGCTGTGTCTGTGTTGTGTTGTTCTGTTCTGTGTCTGTTTCTTTCTGGTCTGGTCGGCTGTTCGAGTTTTCTGTTTTCGTTTTTCGTTCTTGTTGTGTCTTGTCTGTTTTGTTGTGTCTTGTTTGTCTGTGTCTTGCTGGTCTTGTCTGTGTCTGTGCTTTTTGGTCCGGGTTTGG
>JARFJB010000683.1:0-22500 GCA_036346205.1 Vesta saturnalis
CGATGGATTATAACCCGTAAGCATAGAACTATCGAAATGAATCCCAAAGATGTCGGTAACCATACGAAGCTGGAGGCTTACACTCACATTAAAAAAAACATTCAATAGGAATCGATATTGTGTGGGTGACAGTACGAATCAGTAAATTTAAAAGCATTTTCGCTAAAGGATACACACCCAATTGGTCTAGTGAACTATTTAAGATTGTGAAAGTTCACCTACTAGCCCCACCACATACGTTGGAAGACATGAAAAGAACACCTGTACTGAGAGGGTTTTATGAACAGGAATTATAGAAAACGAAGTATTCCCATGTGAACCTGGTCGAAAAAGTGCTTCCCTCCAAGAATAATATCAAAGGATGTAGCCTTTAGATGAAATAAAAAACATAAAAAAATAATTGTATTTTATTTGTAAATATTACATAAACAATGTTTATTTTTTAAAATTTCATTAACTTATGCAGTAAACATAACGTACTTCTGTAGTCATTTAAATTACTGGATGGTCATATTTCTGAATCTGGTCCACATGTCCATCCCAAGCAGACGATTCTCATAATGGGCACAATGTACTGGCTGGTATAAACTACTCTATACCTGCTTATATAGTCATATAAATCGCATTCAAGGTCAAATATATGACCTTGGAAATTATATTTTTAGATTGTGACCTTGAAGAGTGAGTTTATAACCTTTGCCTACACAGGTCAGTGCATCGTGCCAACAATCTCCATTTTTACAATTTTGCTATCGTTAACAATTATATATATATATATATATATATATATATATATATATATATATATATATATAATCTAAAAATTTTATTGTAACATTTAGTTCATACTTGCATTTTGTAATGGCTTCAAGAGTAAGAGAACAAAATTATCCTTGAGCAAGAATAAAGCAAATATATTGCACAATGTTTGGTGCAACCACTTGCAGCACCAGCAAGAAAACTCTCACTTAGAACCACTCCCGATACAGGAATTTTATGATATCGGAAGTGGCTAAAGTGCAGAGGCTAACGGAAGCCAATGATTCCCTAGCAAAAGTGCGCCAAAACATTCATGATACGCAAAAAGTGACAGATACGTCAAAGAATTTAGGTGTTTAAATTTTAGTTTTTTTTTTTGTTAATTAGTGTTAGTTTATGTTTAAAATATCTCTTTTTGTTAGGCTTAGATTTGTTTATAATAATATACAAGGAATAAATTAATGTTAATTGTCTTATGCTTTTCAAGTTCTGAAAATCTTTTTAAAATTCTATAAATTGGGGGTGGGGGGATGGCTGAAAAAATGTTTGCTGTGGTACAAACTTATGAGAATTATAATCCTTTTTATATTAACATTTTATTTCATGTTAAGGGTTACATTTTTTTATTAACCATATATTTAAGTGTTTTTCGAAGATTGTTTTTTTCATAATCTAATTCATCACTTCACCTTTAGCATTCTTGAAACAGTTAAACGGTTAATTAGTTTCAATGAATACTCATTTATTCATTATCTAGCAATAGTAGCCATAAATTGTCTAGTATCTGCAACACGTTTCCAACAAATTCACTGTTAACACCAGTAAAAGAGAAATTACAAAAAAAAAATGAACAAACATCTAAATGTATGAAGCATGTTTTACACGTTAATTATAATTTTATCACGGATTTTTCATAAAAAATTATTACAACCATTTCACTATTTTTTTCTTAAATTCTTGTTCAGCACTTCACCTCTGGCATTCTTGAAACGGTTAAAGGATCCTAGGAATGTTTTTACCACAAGTAATAGAAGTAAAAAGACAAATTAAACATTTTTTCTTTATTGTAACATTTCAATATTGGTTACAATGAATACTCATTCATTCCTTATCTAGTAATAGTAGCTATCCATTCATCAGTTTTGGTATCATAGTGGACTCCATAAGTATGATCAATAGCACCTTCAGCATCCCTCATAACACGTTCAACGTATATACGAGGTAATTTGTTGTACTACTCGAGAAAAATTCAAATTGGGGGTTGAGTAAATAAATAAAGTAAAACGTGTGAATATAATTAAAACAAGGTTAACTTAAATTCTCGGGTAAAATGAATACATTATATACAGCGCTTTGAATGGAGCACCTTTATATTAAAAGCACTCCTGAACATTTTGTACAAGTTACTACTTCTGTTTCAAAACCTCACAAATACTGTTTTTCAATTGAATGGCACCTTTTTATTAATATTTAAAACAAACATTTTTAAAAACTAATTATGCACATCATATGCATAAGGACTGATTTTAAAATTAAATGGTAGCTTTTTATTGATATTTAAAAACACATGAAAGGGTTTGGTTCTTCAATTTAAAACGCTTTAGCACATTTTATAGAGCAAGTACTCGACCTGGAACAAAGTAATGCTAATGATTATTTAATTAGCCTGACGCTGCGTTGCGTTTTTTTTCAAAATACTGCAGAGCACGTACTCACATTATTAGAAATGTAAATATTAATGCGTTAATTGGTTGTGCAATTTTCTAACGAAGATTTGATAAAAGAGGTAAAGAGATGGAAACTTTTTTTAGTATTAAAATGATTTACTTGCAAATAAGTTGTAAATAAATAAATAAATAAGTAAACGTATGTGCTTGTTAGGTAGCTTTTAAATTTCCCAAGATGGTTGATGGTTTAATAGTGCACATTAAATAACGGAGCCGTGAACAGTAAATGGTGAACGCCGCATATTTTGGTATTGTAAGAATTCAATTTGTTTTGAATAAATGTTTTAACTAATGCCGTATATTTTGAAAATAGTGATGCAAGAATTTTACATAAACCATAAGCACTTTTTGTTCATGAATACATGTTTTTTAACGAAATACATTTGAGCATTTTCAATGAGTCATGGGCTTTGAACCATTGTGCATCACAGTATTACGTAAGATACTAGGGTATTGAAAGTTGCGCCATAGAATTATGCATCAATATGTGTGTAACGATTGTCGTACGTTTGAGATGTGTAAGAATTGAATTTGTTTTTAATCCCATAATCACGGGCCTGAGTTAATTTAATTTAAAAAAAACAAGAAATCGAGAAGATTAATTGTTTAAAATACCAATTAAGCCATGAATCAATTTAATTACACATTGAATTATTCCAATAAAACAGAAAGTACAAGAATTAAATGTAGAAATAATTTCTCAAGAGTCCAATGAAACGTGAAACCCGCTAATTAAAAAATCAATCTGTTTAATTGCTCTTGAAAACTGCAAATCAAATTGGAAATGTCGTATATTATGGTTGGAAATTAGAAAATTAAAGTAGGGGTTGAAAATGGAGCCTAAAAGAATAAAAAACGATACTATGGGCTTGTGATACCTCTGGTAGAAAAATAGCATCAAATGCCCCGCTGGCAGGCAAATCACTTTCTTATGGTAGAAAAAAACCGTCAAGTGACCCCTTTCTAGTGAGAATTATTTTAGTCATGTGGTGGAATCACTGATCTATGCTAATAGGTTGAACCTTATTTTTGGTATAGTATAAGTGTCTTCCCTTGCATACTCACATTATAATTGTTGTTTGATATTATAAGAATCTATCATCATCTAAATTTGACTCCACACAACTGGCATGCAAATGTAAAGCTTCTAGAAAGTATTGCAAGTACTATTTGTAACAGACTGTAAAGATAGTCCCCAAAATACAAATACTGTGTGACTAAAGTCTCTAATATTGTTGTAGGTTGCATTGGTATACCTGGTGCCTGTGTCGGTATATTTGTAGGTGGTTTCATAACAAAACGCATGGAATTGCGCCCAAAAGGCGCAATACGACTTATACTGATTTCAAGCAGTGTATGTGTCTTTTGCTGTGGCTTGGTATTTTTATTAGGTTGTTATAATACAAAAATGGCTGGTATTACAAGTCCATACTTCAACGGTACTGATATTGAACATTTTCAAGTAAATCTTACATCATCCTGTAATTACGAATGTGAATGTAGTATGGGTGATTTAGAACCAGTATGCGGAAATGATGGATTGACCTATTTTAGTGCGTGCCATGCTGGTTGTACGTCTACTAATTACACTAATTGTGCCTGTAATTTATTTGTACCATTTAAATTCACAGAATATAATGTTTGTCTTTATAGGTATACATAGTAATATGAGTTTGGTAACTGAAAGGACGTCTGAACCTGGTGTCGATGTTGAATATGAGGAAGTAGCAATGATTCCTTTAGCTACTGCTGGGTCATGCAACTCGCGCTGTTCTACAATTTATCCATTTCTAATTTTATTATTGTTTATGGCATTTGTTATAGGTGTAGCACAAATACCATTATTAACGATTGTCTTAAGGTAATGAATAAAAATCCCTTATTGTGTATTGTATCTAAAAGAAGGAATTACCATTTACAGATCTGTTAGTGAAGAAGAAAAGTCGTTTGCATTAGGAATGCAATTTGTTATATTTAAGTTGTTTGGTTATATACCATCACCAATTTTATTTGGCGAATTAATAGATTCAACATGCTTACTCTGGAAAAATAACTGCGCTGCTATTGGTAGACGTTGTCTTCTGTACGACATTGAACAATTTCGTTATAAATATATAGGGTTATGTTTTGGAATAAATATAATAACTCTGGCTATATTTCTAATTGATTGGTGGCTAATCAGATGTCGTGTACCGCTCCACGAAACTGCCGGAATTACAGCAAATGAGATTATGTGTTCAGTTATCAGTTTAGATAAATGTATGCTTATTTAGATAAAATTCTGAATATTCAACATAATTTAATTTTAGTATTTGAAGAACCACGATTTGCAGCTAGCCATCCACGAAACGCTGGTTCTATTTCAGCATACGAGGTGAGAGCTTGTCGCTATCCCATGTTACAAAATGACGCTAAAGGCAGTACTTCCAAAGAGAGACCTGTGATTATATCGAAGAGCAAGCATCGCAATACTATTTAATTGAAGAAAACTTTAAATAAAATGTTTGTAAAATTATCATCACATTACTCTTGTCTAACATAAATTTGTTAATCACTATTCCAATTGTTTCTAATCGACAACTTTGTTTGAATTTAACAGAAAGTCGTTTATAGATGTCACACATGGAAAATGGTTTATTGTTAAATAGAACCATGGTCATGCATTCAAAAAAGTTGTTGGTGTTCATCTTGCGTGCATAATTATGGTTTTTAGTTATTTAATAACGTTTCTTATTTATAACTCAAGTGAAATTACTAGGTTTTGTCAATAATTTTGTGTATATCAATACATATCGTTAACTGTCTTATAAGTTAACCAAGAGTTACTTTAACTAACTTGGTTAATAAACCTTAATATTTGAATTAGACCTACTCGATCTTTTTGTTGTATTATTTAGTTGTTACAATATCTAATTACCCTTACTGTAACCATTAAGTGACTTAACTACTTGTAATCAATATGCCTTATGTACGTAAACTCTAAATATATTTTGTTTTTGTATTACATTTTCATAGAGTATTTTTAATCTCGCTTGTAACTAGTACTGCAAACAGGTCACTTGTATAGCAAAATTTCAGTATCGATCAACTAAGGATAACTATTAACATTACATAAACCAGGAGAAACAATACTTTTTTTTTGTGCTCGGGTAGTAAGACCATGTCATAAGTAGTAAAACCCATCTTTTACTGCAACCTTAACATATTTTATATGCCAACGTGGGTGGATTTTCCACCCTTATTTTTACTCGCTTACGTGTAGACGTGTTTTTCACCCTATTTTACACACCACGTGTGAGCCACTGCATACCTAATTATTTTACTGCTTACGCATGGTGCATTTTACCTATTTTATGACGCATGACATATTTTATATTTTTTGATATTAAAAAAACTAATCAAGGTAAAGATAACGTATACATTTGATTTTAAAATACACATTAATAAACAATTAATAACAGTTAATGGTATTGCATAATCAGTTAATTACCCTGTTGTGTCATACAATGTGAATGTACGGTTTAGCGACTATTTAAAATGTGTTTATCAATATTTATTAGGATTCCGTTTTTGTCAAAAAAGATTGCATATTGTTGTTATTAAAAATTAGGTTCCTTTTAATCCCATATCTAGATTGTGGTCCTCTTTGGTTTAAAATTCATTGAATATATTTTAAAATAAATTGTTTAAAAATAAAACGTGTAATTAACTAATTGATTAACCTGCTTACAGCAATAGTAATTATCGAAAATTAAGGAATGTCGCTTTTATTTATTTACCTTTTTAAATATTATTTACATGAATATATTTTGGTTTTAAATAAAGTCAAATTGTCTCCTATGAAAGTTAGCTTTACAAAAACACAGACACAACCACAAACACACGAGCACAACATAAACACAAGCACAGGAACAATTACAAGCCCAAGTCAGGACATGCACAAACACAAGCACGAAAGTACAAAGCACAAACACAAGTCAGGAACAAGCACAAACACGAATGCCAATCACAAGTACAAGCACAAAAACACTACATAAAACACACAAACACGAAAAACGAAAAATCGCAAAACCAAAACGAAAATTCGCCACGAAAATTGTAAACACACAAATCACAAAACAAAAACGAAAAAAATTCGCAAACACGAAAAATAACAAAACACAAACGCGCAGAGTACGAAAAAACGCAAACACGAAAATTAAACACAAAATTTTCAAACACGAAAAACAAACATACAAATGCACAAACACGAAAAAACGAAAACACACAAAACGAAAACACACAAAACGAAAAACAAAACTGCCGAATGAATTAAGACTGGGTTTGTCTAAAAAAAATGATTTCTCTGTCTCTGTTCTGTCCCTGTCTCTTCTCTGTTTCTCTCTCTCTCTCTCTCTCTCTCTCTTCTGTCTCTTCTCTTCTCTGTCTCTGTCTCTTCTTGTTTGTCTCTGTCTCTTTCTGTCTCTGTCTCTTGTCTGTGTCTGTCTCTGTCTGTCTCAGTTCTGTTCAGTCTCATCTCTGTCCCAGTTCTGTCTCTGCCTCTGTCTCTTCTTTCTCTCTCGTTCTCTCTCTTTTCTCTCTCTTCTCTCGTTCTCTCTCTTTCTCTCTTCTCTCTCGTTCTCTCTCTTTCTCTCTCTTCTCTCTTTCCTCTTTCTCTCGTTCTCTCATTCTCTCTCTTTCTCTCTCTTCTCTCCTTTCTCTCTTTCTCTCTTCCTCTCTTTCTCTCGTTTTCTCTTCTCTCTCTTCTCTCTTCTCTCTCGTTCTCTCTCTTTCTCTCTCGTTCTCTTTCTCTCTCTTTCTCTCTTCTCTCGTTCTCTTCTTCTCCTCTCTCTTCTTCTTTCTCTCTTCTCTCTCGTTCTCTCTTTTCTTTCTCTTTCCTCTTTTCTCTCTTCTCTCTTCTCTCTCTTTTCTCGTTCTCTCATTCTCTCTCTTCTCTCTCTTCTCTCTTCTCTCTTCTCTCTCCTCTCTCGTTCTCTCTTTCTCTCGTTTCTCTCTTCTCCTCTTCTCTCTCTTCTCTCTCGTTCTCTCTCGTTTCTCTCTTTCTCTCGTTCTCTCCGTTCTCTCTCTTTCTCTCTTCTCTCTCTTCTCTCTCTTCTCTCTTCTCTCTCGTTCTCTCTTCTCTCTCCTCTCTTTCTCTTCTCTCCTTTCCCTTTTCTCTCTCTTCTCTCTCTTCTCTCTTTTCTTCTCTCTCTTCTCTCTCTTTCTCTCGTTCTCTCGTTTCTCTCTTTCTCTCTTTCTCTCGTTCTCTGTTCTCTCTCTTCTCTCTCTTCTCTCTCTTCTCTCTCTTCTCTCGTTTCTCTTCTCTTCTTTCTCTTCTCTCTCATTCTCTCGTTCTCTCTTTCTCTCTCTTCTCTCCTTTTCTCTTTCTCTCTTCTTCTCTCTCGTTCTCTCTCCTTTTCTTCTTCTCTCTTTTCTCTCTCGTTTCTCTTTCTCTTCTCTCTTTCTCTCTTTCTCTCTCTTCTCTCTCATTCTCTCTTTCTCTCCGTTTCTCTTTTTCTTTCTCGTTCTCTCTCTTCTCTCTCTTTTCTCTTCTTCTTTTTCTCTCGTTTCTCTCGTTTTTTTTCTCTCGTTCTCTCTCGTTTTTCGTTTCTCTCGTTTCTCTCGTTTTCTCTCGTTCTCTCTCCGTTTCTCTCGTTCTCTCCGTTTTCTGTTTTTGTTCTCTCTCGTTCTCTCTCGTTTCTTTTGTTCTTCGTTCTCTTGTTCTCTCTTTTCTTCTCGTTCTCTCTCGTTCTTCTCGTTCTCTCGTTTTTTTGTTCTCTCTCGTTTCTCTTGTTCTTCTCATTCTTTTAATAAGCACGGAAATTAAACAAAAAACAAAAACACAAAAAACGAATCAAGGTTAGGAACAGTAAATAAAATAATTCTACTATTTTATCTGTTTTATTCTTTATTCCAAATGGAAATATCAAAATTTTCTATTCTACGTCGCTTAAAGGAATTATCTGTAAATTCTTATCACATTATAACAATATTCTAACAATTTTTCTGTGTTTATAAAACAAAATCTTTACTTTACTAAGTACCTTTTCATCGCATCAAAGTTTATAACGCGGTTCTTATTTAAGGTAATTTGACTTTAACGATTTAATTGTTTTTGCTTAAAACACTTATAACTATAGTTTTTGGCCGATAAAAAATTGTATATATTGTATAGTTCTGGTCATTTGGAAATTCTGGTTACGTTTTCGACAAATATGCTTCTGTGTTAATACAGAACAAGTTCTAATTTTTAATAACTATAGCTCTAAAGGGCATGAAATTTGTATGGCTTAATACATTAATTGTTTTGTGGTTTCTTCTGGTTTAATTCACCATCACAACGTTATCGTTAATTATAGATTGAACCAATGGATCTGTGATAATTTGAAAATCTTTAATTCTTTTACCATTGAAAGAAAAACAAAAAATAATTAAAACAAATTTTAAAAACTTTTAAAACAAACTGCATTTTAATTAAAACCCTAATATTCACAAAAAATTTTCCTAAACTGAATTTTAAAAAATTCCCAAAAAAAAAACTAAAAAAAATTGGGAAAAAAAAAAATAATTCTTTTAAAATAAAAAAAATTTAAAAATTAACCCAAAGAGCCGTCATTCAGAAGATGCCGTAAACACAACTAGTTACTGGTAGTGTAATTAAAAGTCCAGAAAAAATAAGAGTGGATTATAAATAATTAATGTAAATATTGTAACGATTATTTAAGAAAATATACCAAAACAATACCACACAATGAAGGCCTGAATTCCAAAAATTGTGTATACCTATATACTACCATGCGAAGGCGGCAGCTCATACGTTGGAAAGAGCAGTAAACTACCGAAAGTTAGATCATAGGAACACAATGATAACAGAAACGCTATACATATCTGGAGCGATGAACACTGAATCGAACGGGATAACATTCAGATAGTGGCAAAGGACGAAAATAATACTCGACAAAAACTCAAAGTAGCCATTTACATAGCACTCGCAGACAATCCGAAAGCCAGACTAGTACAGAAATGGTCAACATACGGAATAGACTACGACGTAATAACAAAGTAATCTTGTTGTGCTTCGCGGTATTCGAATAACGCGATGAATCCTATCTACAGACGAGATCATGGCCCCGGAAGAAATAGAAATACATATAACTCTCGTGGAAATCTCAAACAACATATACAGGGTGGGTGTCTACTGCGTGAACGGAAGATTGCTCCTTAACTATTACAGACATCAAAACCAATTTTGGTGTGGTAATACACGATCATTGGACCTACATTTTAAAAATATTTAGGTATATACAGGGTTATTGACAAAAATAAGCCAACTCAAACCTGTGTTTTTTTAATGGAACACCCTGTATATTTTTGCATTTTTGATTTACTGTTACATTTAGAATAAAAGTACAGAAATTTGTATGTGTATCACTACCCGTTCTGCAGATATAGCCTCTTTAGTACCAAAATAGAGTTAACTTTGGAACCACGATGCGAGCGTTGTCACCACGATTTTGTAAATCTGTTTATACCACCGACTATTAATAATAGGCTACTAACAACCAAACTGGGAAATTTTTCGAAAACATGTAAAACTGTACAGAATCATTAACTTACGCGAAATGTAATTCTTCTCAATTTTTTCAAATGCAACACCCTGTATATTTTTTCACATTTCGATTCCCCGTGAAAAGTAAATTCTAATTGATAATAGGTTTCACAGCCATAAGGCCGACCCTTCTTGAGACATTGACGCTTTTATGTAAAAATATTCTAAAATACAAATTTACTATGACAATGGCGTTCAACAAAACAAATAAGGTAGGCTAGGCTAGCCGCTCGTAATAAAGAGGAACAAGTGCATCTATTGCTTTGACGTTTGTATAATCATTAAAATATTGTTCCCTTAGTTTGTGTGTTTTTGGATTGTCGTTTTGTCAATTGTTGTATAAAATTAATTTTTCCAAAGAAGAAATGATCGATATGACCTTTATTTACGGCGAAGTTCAAAGAAATGCTTTGCTGGCTACCCGTTTGTACTGTGAACGATATCCAGGGAGAAGACAGCCGCCGCGGAAAGAATCGTTTATGAATGTAGCTGAGAGATTTATCAATTCTGGAAGTGTGTGTTACCCCAAGCGCGTAAAAACAAGCCCAAATGAAGAAATTGAGTTTCAAGTTGTGGCATCTCTTATAGAAAATCCGCAAATTAGTACCAGAGAGCTAAGTATACATCTAGACCTAAATAGAAATACAGTTCGCAGCTTTATTAAAAAAAAAACAAATTGCATCCTTATCATATCGAGCAACATCAAGCTTTATGAAATAGATTTTCAAAATCGTGAATCTTCTGCCAACGGGTAACTACTAAAGTCAATGAAGAACCCAATTTTGTTAATAACATTCTATTTACGGATGAGGCAACTTTTCACAATAATGGTAATATTAATACACATAACTATCACTATTCAGATACTAATCCATACATCTTAAGAGTTGTTGATCACCAGTATCGATGGTCAGTTAATGTGTGGGGTGGTATAATCAATTTTAATGTGGTTGGTCCTTTTTTCTTTGATGCGAGTCTTACTGGAGAAAGATATTTACAGTTTTTGGAAAATGATTTACCCGAGCTTTTGGTAAATATCGAGGTAAATAATATTCGTACGATGTGGTTTCAACTGGGTGGCGCCCCTCCACACTACGCAATCAACGTTAGGCAATATATCGATCGAAATTATCCGATGAGGTGGATAAGACGAGGTGGTGTACAAAACTGGCCAGCCAGATCACTGGGTCTTACGCCCCTTGATTTCTTCCTTTGGGGCTACGTTAAAGAAAAAGTTTACCAACATCCTCCCACCACAAGCGAAGATATGAAATATAGAATTAGAGCTGCGTTTCAATCCATTTCGGATCTAATGTTGTTGCGAGTGAATGGTTTGCTTACCGAGCGAATTGCAAAGTGTTTAGCTAGGTGTGGTCAGCATTTTGAACATTTAATTTGAATATATGGTTTTATTCGTTTATGTTTACTTGTTCAACTTATTTTTAGGTGTAGAGAATTATTTTATTGTTTATTGTATTCTGTATGTCGTATTCTCTTATTTTCTCTTGATTTTGTTTTATTTGTTCTTCTATATGTCAATATTTTCAAATAAAGCGTCAATATGACAATAAGGGTCCGTCTTATGGCTATGAAACCTATTATCAATTAGTATCTACTTTTCACGGGGAATCGAAATGTGAAAAAATATACAGGGTGTTGCTTTTGAAAAAATTGAAAAAAATTACATTTCGCGTAAGTTAATATTCTGTACAGCTTTACATGTTTTCAAAAAATTTCCCAGTTTGTTTGTTAGTAGACTATTATTAATAGTGGGTGGTATAAACAAACACTATTCCGAGTTTTATGTTTATAGAACTTTTCTTCCAATTTTATAACGAGGAATCGCCCACTACAGAATGGCCGTGCCCGTGTAATTTTTGAACAACTGTATATAGTACCTATATACAAGGTGACCTATCATTTATATATATATATATATATATATATATATATATATATATATATATATATATATATATATATATATGTGCGTACAGGTGTCCATAATGAAACAATTTCGACATTTTTTAAACGGAACGGCCTGTACATTTTTTCATTTTTAGAAACTGTCTTCTGTAAGATTTACAACGATACCTCGTTTTTAGTGATCGGATGCAGTATTGCCAAGTTATTCACGTTTTAGTAAAATTTACGGGAAAATCATATTGGTAAAAAGAATATCAGTGTTTTTTTTTGTTTTTATAATCGGAAGGACAAAAATTTCCAGTCTAGTAGACAAAATGTTAACTAAAACTTTTATAAGTATTATGTTTATAAAAAATATACATGGTGTCCAGAACAGATCATCCAAATTCGTCATTTTCAGATAGCTAAAACTTATTTTTTTCAAATAGTATATAAATACATGATATGAAAGCTAATTTAATAAGCTTTCTAATGATATCTAGTATTACTTATTAATAGGTAAAAACCTAAAAATAAAAAATATGTCGTTTTGTTTTCGTTTTCTTATTCATTTCAAGAGAAATTAAAAAATAAACAAAAATCTGTAAACCACTGGTTTACAGAATTAGCACTTTAATCTGAAAAATATCCAATTGTAGTATTAGTAGCCCTGTTTTCATGACTAGGCTGCTTTAATTATAAAATACATAGGTACCTGACTAAATTATGCATAAAGCAATGGTATAATAGGAAACAAAACACAATCTTGACGATAATTGCCAATAATTATTTATGAAGCTATTAAAAATTTTTTTTTTTTAAAGAATACTTGGAAAAGTTTAAAACGAATTATTCTGGTGAAGAACTAATTGGGAGAATGTCAGAAAAAACTGTTTTTTAGCTAGCAGAGTGTACGCTCAACGATATCCGCAGAGAAGACATCCCACTGGCGCATGTTTTAAAAAAGTAGCAGCGAGGTTCAATACTACCGGTTCTATAAAATATAGTACACATAGATCAGCTTCTGTCTTAACAGAAGACAATGAAATTACTGTTTTAACAGCTGTAGTCGAAAATCGAAATATAAGTACACGGTAATTAAGTCAATACGTAGAAATTTCATGACACAACGGATTTTAAAGAAAAATAAATTTCATCCATTTCATTACCAGTTACATCAGAACTCCTACCCCCAATTATAATCACAGAATGGAACACTGCAGATGGGTAAATAATAAGATTAATACTGTACGGAACTTTTTGAGGAAACTACTTTACACAGATAAATGCACTTTTCATAAAAGTGGGACGGTAAATTGTCATAATTTTTATTATTATGCAGATGAAAATCTTCAGTTGTTTAGAACCACTTCCCCAGAGAAATGTTCAATAAACGTCTGGGGTGGTATTATCGACAATAAATTATGTTATCGGCCCTACTTTTTAACAGGATATTAACTGGTGCTGTGTTTCTAGATTTTCTTCAAAATTATTTAAGGCAATGTTTGCAAAATGTACCACAACATGTTTTAAATAATATGTGGTACCAACACGACGGTGCTTCGGTGCATTATGTGTTACCTGTTCGTCAGTGGTTGAGTGAACAGTTCCAACATGGATGGATAGGTAGAGAAGGACCGGTACATTGGCCTGCCAGATCACCGGACCTAACTCCCTGTGATATTTTTCTGTGGGGATATGTTAAAAGCAAAGTGTACAACCAACCAGCGACTACTAAAGAAGATATGAAAGTGAGAATAAGAGAAGCATTTAACTCCATTTCACCAAATATGCTGGCACAAGTTAGGGATTCGATAAGGAATCGGGCACTAAAATGCATCGAACAACATGGGAGACATTTCGAACATTTATTGAATTTGTTTATTTTGGTTTTATGTTTATTAAATATTAAATGTAGGTACTTACATGTTTATTCATTATTACGCATGACTATCGACATATTTTTTATTTTTAGGTTTTTACCTATTAATAAGTAATACTAGTTACTACAATTAGGATATCATTAGAGAGCTTATTAAATAAGCTTTCATATCATGTATTTATATACAGGGTGTTCTATTTGAAAAAATTGTTTTAGCTATTTGGAAATGACGCATTTGGATGATCTGTCCTGGATACCCTGTATATTTTTTATAAACTTAATACTTATAAAAGTGTTAGTTAACATTTTGTCTACTAGACTGGTAATTTTTGTCGTTCCGATTATAAAAATAAAAAAAAAACACTAATATTCTTTTTACCAATATGATTTTCCCGTAAATTTTACTAAAACGTGAATAACTTGCAACGCTGCATCCGATGACTAAAAACGAGGTATCATTGTAAATCTTACAAAAGACAGTTTCTAAAAATGAAACAATATACAGGGTGTTCCGTTTAAAAAAAATGGCGAAATTTTTTGCCACGTATTTATGGAGCACTCTGTACACACAAAAATAATTTTAGAAAGTAGCTCTTTTAGTCTCCAATAACATACCGTTCGAATTTTTTATAAATCTCTATTGATTTAGGAGCTACATTCTGAGACCAGCTGGTGGGCCACCCTGTATATACTTGTGACATAAAAAATACAACACCCAGATGGCGTTGGAATTTTTGGACCAAACTTGGCAGAAATGTTTAACTAGTCAAATGTAGTAATTGATTACAATTTCATTTCAATAATCTAGTAGCCATGGAAAATTTGAGGGTTTACTTGTAACACTCGAAATTATCGGGTGCATTTCTTGAGAGATTAAGTCGATTTCGGCATTGTTTTTGGTTGCAATTCTTTTGCTTTGTGTTCTTCTTTGCATATAAAGGCTGCGATTATACCTAGAGTGCGGCAACGTGAAAATGATCGACAACTGAGTGAATTCCACAGAGGTCGCATTATTGGCTTACGTGAAGGTGGTTTTTCATTCAGACAAATTGCTAATCGTCTTACCCGTAATCAACCTTCTGTAGGACGGTGTTATCAAGTATGGTCTAGAGAAGGTCAAGAACGTCGTAGAACAGGAAGTGGACGCCAAGACAGACAAATGTGGTCCAGGACCGCCATCTCCGATTAATGGCATTAAAAGACCGATTCTCGAATTCAAGATCAATAGCCGAACGATGGTTTGGAAACGAAGGACATCCTGTAACCCTTCGTACAGTTTACCGTCGAATTAGAGATTTTGGCTTGCAGTCCTATCGACCACGTCTTGTGCATCCGCTGACAGCTCATCATCAACAGCAACGTTTGGAGTAGTGTACCTTGCGACTGGATTGGGACGTGGAATAGCATAGAGTGGTGTTCAGTGACGAATCCCGCTTCTACTTGGGAATGCACGATGGTCGCATGAGGGTGAGACGTAAACGTGGAGAACGTCGCAATGTGCAGTTTTCTGTTGGACGGTGTTATCACTGTAGGGGTTATGGTATAGGGTGCTATTGTTTATGGAAGCAGGTCTCATTTGGTGTTCATCCGAGGCAATATGAATGCCCACCGATATGTTTATGAAATGGTAGAACCGCATATTCTTCCATTCCTCCAGTAGCTGGAAGACCAATTTTCCAACAGGATAATGCCCGTCCCCACATTGCAAGGCATTCTATGGAGCACATCGAAGAGGCTAACGTCAATATCTTTCCGTGGCCATCCAGATCTCCCGACCTTTCGCCCATCGAACATCTAAGGGACATGAATGGTAGAAGACTCAAGCAATTAGCCAATCCTCCACAGACACTAGAAGCTCTCCGGCATGAATTACATATTGCCTGGGATGCAATACCTCAGGACGAAATAGACCATCTGTTGGAATCCATGCCAAGAAGGGTGCGGCAGTGTGAAACCAATAGGGGTGATCCAACACATTAATAAAAAATGCTTTTATCTTTGTTTAATTTCTTTGAAATTTTTAATCAATTACTAGATTTGACTAGTTAAACATTTCAGATAGTTTGGTCCAAAATTCCAACGCCATCTTGGTGTTGCATTTTTTATGTCACAGGTATATATATATATATATATATATATATATATATATATATATATATATATATAGTTATTCAAAATTACACGGGCACGGCCATTTTGTAGTATGTAACTTAGTTAAAATTTGGCATTTGTTTTCATTGGTGTACCTACAGAGTACGGTCAAAGTATTTTATCATCCATTTTTTGTAACACCCTGTATATGATGTTTGCACCCTATTATTAGGACCTTTCAAAAAATCAAAAGAGTCTTGTTAGTATTTTTCGATTTAACGTCCGTTTTCGAGTAAAATAAGATAATCTACTATTTTGACACCAGCGCCGCATATTTTTTCAATTATTGTTCGAAACTTGCTTACAAATTATTTATTTAGTTTTAACCACGGTGAATAATAAGTTGAACCGGCTTACTCTAGCTTCGCTGCGTGAAAATAGTCCACAAGTCTCGTCTGTGTGCGATGAAGAGATAGCACCAAACAGGGACAACTAGCTTGGCGCGAAATGAACGGAAATGCATTTTGCTTGATCGGCTACATATGTATAAAATATAAAATCTTAATAAATAAAAAATGACTCTAAAAGGTACCGCAAAGATCGTTTTTAACTGTTAATAGGATGATGGTTAACATTTGGTTTAAATAAAAATTAATATTGCCAAATTATTATTATTAACTATAAGTAAATTGGATAGGAAGGAACCTTTTGACGCATCAGATACGTGTTACAAGATCCGATTAAAAACGTTTTATTTCAGTGCCAAGAACATCGGGTTGAAATAATATCAAAAGGGGTGTATTATTACATTGCATGCGAGTTAAACTGTTTTATATACAAGAAGAAGGAAAAGTAAGAAAACAATCGGCAATTGACAAAAAAAATCCAAGCTACAACGATCCTAAATCTATTAACGGACTTATTTATTTACATTCTGGTTTTTAGCTTTTTATCGTTGAAACGTAAACACCGGAATATACTTGTTTTTACCTCTCTTAGGGGCATATTCTGTAACTTTTTAAAATATAAAAGCCTCTAAAATTCAAAATACAGGTATGTGATTGGTTGTTGACCTAGCAATAAAATTTAGCGACGTCTAAATTTTAGCAGGATAGCAATAAGAATTTACAAAAAAAAAAATAAATTTTGCTCATTTATTTTTATTATTGATGTTAAGTATTTTTGTTAACAGAGTCTCTTTAATTATATTTATACATATATTGTTTAACACTAAATGCAATAAAATAAATGATTTTTTTTAAAGTGCTAATTTTTGTAACTCACTTCTACGTTAAATATTGTTACCATTGTTTAAGTAAACAAACTTAAACACCGATACTTTCCGTCCAGTAAGCCAAGCGGGTTGTGTGTTCTTGTCTAGGCACAGACGAGATTCGCCGGACACTCGCTGAATGCCAGTCGGTCCACCTAACTTATTATATACACGTGGTTTTAACTAACAAATTTACTCTAAGTAATTTACTGAAAACGTAAAATTTAATAGTGTTTTACATTACAACACAATTAAACATAATTTCTAATTAGATATGTAACGGCACAATACTTAAAATAGGATTTGCAATACCCTAACATAAGGTACACTATAACAAATGTTGAAAATTTTCAATACGTTACATAGTGCATGACACTAGTCCGAGTTTATTTTTGAAATTTCAATTCGATATCCTTAACGGTTCCTAAGAAATTAAAAATAAATTGATTTCGTAAATTTACTTTAACACACTGCATCTGGAAAAGTATGAATTTTCGGACCTATATTTGCAAGAACTTTTCTTCAAATTTTATGACGAGGAATCAACTGCAATATGGCCGTGCAATTTTCGAAGACCTTGTATTTGCAAAACCGTTGTTTCTCCGGGTGCTGTCTCGAGCCTGCTGCTGTTGTCTCCGACTCCTTCCAGTACAAACAGACGTTTCGCCAGTCTCATTTACTGTCTTCAGGTTCTCTCCAACTGACTGGCTCTGCTCCGAGTTACTCGAATCGAACAAATACCCCCCTGTCTGGTCTCTTGCTTACAGCTTATAATAAAGGTGGTTGAAGTGGTTTAAAAAATTTAATAAAGAAATAGGTGTAACATAATAGTGTAATAAATGGGTATATATGTTCTCGTAACAAATCGTTAAACTAACTCCAGATACAACCCGTTCACCAAAAATAATGCCTTTGTCCCAGTCGGTAGTTTAAAATGGGCCGGTTCATGCTATTGTTTTGCTTAATTACCACAATTTATGTTGTGTTATTTCCACTTAACATCAATAGAAAAGAACTGCAATGTTACACTAATAAAAATGATCACGGACGCCAAGTTATTTTTTAATTATGCTCGGAATAACTAAACGAGGTTTACAATAAAAATTTTACCAAAATGTAAAAAATATACAAACTATGTTTATTAACAGTTAAATTTAGGGTTATACAAAATATATCTTAAAATTAGCCTTATACTAAAAAATCAGTATACTTATAAATACCTGTTACAAAATATAATATCTTCTTGAGAACCCCTGGTATTGTAAAAAATAAATGCGGGAATGCAAACCAAGGTGATGTAATCCTTGTATCAATGTTGCGCAACATATCGCAATAACAATGCTTTACGTTGTAAACCTCAACAAAATGCAATTTTATTTCTTATAAATTGCTCTTCAAGGAATTTGGGTAATCCAATGTTTATTGCATTGTCTCGAAAGTTCAAATAAAAATTGGGATCTACATTTAGATCTGCATTAAAAGCAAAACGCAATCATAAAATGAAAGCATGCGCAAAATTAGAATTAATTGTGCAATTAAAGTAGTAAAAGTAAAAGTGTAGAAGTAAAAAAAGAAAGTGCCTGAAAAAAGCAAATGTTTTAGATTTTAATATTACGAGTTAAATACCTCTTACCATTAAATCAATGACACTTTTCACAAAATTTAGGTGGAAACCCAAAAATAGCTTCCTGCATCAAGCAGCGTACCACAAGAAATGAAAAAATGGACGCTTAGGAAGTCAGATGACGCGTTGCACGAACATATGAGCAGAAAAAAAAATAACTTAAAGAAGTGGGAGTATGAACCCTTAAGAAGATATGCACTTAAGTTACACCAAAATGCAAATTAAGTTGCCTACCACAACATATAAATCATTAATAATTAAAATTTTTTCTTACATTTACAACTAAATGAACGAAGAACATAAATTACGGTATATTTTAATACAACTCAAAATGGGTTGTTATAAGCTGGTGTGTATGTTTTCACCACTTTCACTTCGGCTACTTTCCCCTGTTATCAATTCGATTCGAGTAACATGGAGCAAAGCCAATCAGTTGGAGAGAACCTGAAGATGGCAAATGGGACTTTGCCGAAACGTCATTTTTGTACTGAGGAGAGGAAACATCAGCAAACGCGAGGCATCATCTGAAGAAACAATGGTATTGCATACTGCACTCGCTGAAACCTGAAAGTAACCAGTAATGTTTTCAACGAAGATTGAAAATGTTTTTACGAAAAATTGGACGAACCTGGATTTGAATTACCTCCTTATGCGCGAAGCCATAAGTTAAGTATTGTTTCCGTAAAATTGTTGTCGTAATTTCAACGGATTTGCACGTTTTCAGCATCTTCAAAACCGCCAAGCCCATTTCTAATTGGGCATGTGTTTAATAGAGCTATGTATTGAGAGTTAATACTGACTTATCTCCAATAATTGATTGCAATAGTAGTTGCAATCGCAAAACTATCGGTGTAACGAAAACGGAAAATTCAATGTATTTCCCCCACCCCAAGAGGAAGGGAGGGCTACTTGAGCTTTCCAAGCTCGTTCAGTCACATTCATGGATTTCCAAATAGACACAGTAAGTATGTATGCATTGTGGGGGTCTAGCTTTCGTTTTTTAGCAGACAATACATACAATAACGATCTATTTGTTTTACTGTATATGATGAATGTAAGAATGTTGGTTATGTTTGCTCTCCTCCATAAAACTTGATATAAATTATTCGTAGTGACCAGCTATGCACTCTGTATGTCTATATTTTCTGTTACAGTGGAAAAAATGGGTTCCTATTCTTTAGAGAAATGCCGCAAGTACATGATCTATAACTTTTCTCTATTCTTGGTATTCTCTGGTAGGTTTAACGTCTTGTGTTCTTGTTCGCCCGATACACCCATTCTAACAACCCATTAAACACAATGCAACAGCTGTTTAGTAGAGTATGCAATAACTTTATCCATGTCTTTGCAAAAGAGAGAGAATACCTTGGAGCTTGCGTAACGTAAAGTTGGCTACTTTGAAATAAAGGCAAATAGTCTTTTATAAGGTTGTACATACTCTTTGCGTCATGAAAATAGAGTAGTTGTAAATTGTAGCTTCTAATATGGTAATACCATGTTCATTGGCGAAAGTAGAGAGACATGTTTCTTTTAATCTCGTACCCAGACAGTTAATAAAATCTATAATATGGGTACCGATATTATTATTATTTGGACTCGTCATTTTAAAAAATGGTTTGGGTGAATATGAATCTTTCTGTAAACATAGAAATGAAACAGGGCACATTAATAAAGCCGCCGAAGTGAACATGTTATGCAGAATGCATTAACTTTGACACGAAAAATTAGTATACAAACGGGAATTTCACAACGTACTGTTATGTGAGTGTTAAAACACATCTACCCCTATAAGTTACAAACTTCACAAACACTACACCCTGGTGATAATGTTCGGCGTATGGAGTTTTATTGGTTTGGAAACAAGTGTGCAGTCGATCCACAGTTTAAATGTAAGGAACTTTGGCCAGACGAAAGTAGATTTGCAAATTGCGGGATGTTTAAATAGGCACAACGAGCATCTGTGGTCACTAGAAAATTCGCATCATGTCGAGCAAAGCAGACCACAAATTAAATTTGGATTTAATGTGTGGTGTGGTGTTATCGGATCAACATCTCTTGGTGCATATGTTTCTGACTTACCTTCATCTCCTCCAAAATGATTTCGAAGATATGACAGATGAGGTAAATTTGGAGACGCTATACTGGAGTGGTTTCAGCACGATGGCGCACCGCTCCATAATTAATTAGGGGTGCGGAATTATTTAGGTAAAACTTTTCCCGACTTGTGGATAGGAAGGAACTGCATGCACCAGTTACATGGCCACTTCGATCACCCCATCTGCTGTTTTGGATTTCTATTTGTGGGGAACGATAAAGGATAACGTCCATCGAAGGTCGTATGAAGCAGTGGAAGATCTTAGAGAAGCCGCACTAGAAACTTTTGCTAGTATTAATAGGCGTACCACAAATTCTGTTCATTTTGAACATATGTACAAATATGTTTAGAAAATGCTTAGGTGTTAGTCATGGAGTAGCCTTTCAAGTTATTTACTGTTTATGTTTTTGTGGGATAGCCAATTTTGTTCATTAACACGTTTTTAGTTGCTTTTCCTTCATATTGAAAAATTTAACGTAAAGATTTATAACACATTATCTAAAGCGTAGTGATACGATTTGTACCCGCAAATCAAATTTCCATGGTCATCAATGCAATTGTCAATCAACAACGGCTTCCATGGAATACTAATAATTCTGAAATTAAAAGTTTTTCAAAATAACTATGACATATGTTATATTATTAGAAAAGCCAGAAAAAACCGTAAAAGCTTACACCAAAAAATCGATTTAACTGTCTTATAAAGAACATACCTAGCTACAACTTTTTTCCTTACCCTTGTTTTGTTAAAATGGAACTAACGGAACTATCCGCATTTAAACAAATTACAGAGAAAATGTTTTGAAGTATTTAGTTAACCTTGGACTTTTTGAAGCAAACAAAAGAAGCACTCAATTGGCCTCTTAAAACTGCAAATCATTCCCCATTGTATCGTCTATCACTCTAGTTTCCGAGATCTCCATAGTAGATATATATGTATATATATATATATATATATATATATATATATATATATATATATATATATAATATATATATATATATATATATATATATATATATATATATATATATATATATATATATATATACGTTCCGCTTCCATATATTCCGGGTCCTCCATCTCGTGTGTTGATGAGGTTCTTGACAAAATCCTATTTGTCATCTTCAGGTGATTGTGTCTACATAGGCCAAACTAACAGATGGATCAGCAAGCAATAGAAATAGAAAAACACAGGAACAATGTTAATACACAAGATGACTCTCAAAGGCTGCCAAGCACATAGAGATTAGCATTAATTCTAATTCTAAAAAAACAATGACGGAATAGTTTAGAATTTAGAACCCTTGACTTTTCACTTTAAAATGTGTAATAAAAGCAGAGTTCATTATTACCTTGATGGCAAATAATAGTTAATGGTTCTGTTTACCTGCTTATTACTCGAGACCATAAACATGCCCAACATTTTAGGTGAGTATGAATGAACCGAGTATTCGTTATTCGTTATATATATGTATATATATATATATATATATATATATATATATATATATATATATATATATAATAATTAGTCACAAGTGAACAAGGGATG
>JARFJB010000683.1:30000-82500 GCA_036346205.1 Vesta saturnalis
ATTTAGCATGGCTTATTTAACGGAAGCCCTTCGCATTGAGATATTAATGATGATCGGATATGGTGACCGAAGTAGCACTCAAGCTGAGGTAGCTGAATTATTTCAAGCAAATCATCCCCATTTACCGCGGATTTCTCAAGGCACAATTAGCAAAATAGGAAGACGCTATAGAGAATTGGGCCATGTCAGGAATCTGAGAGGCAGTTGACGAAAATACAAAGCTGAACGTTTTGTTGGTAATTAAAACCCCATCATTTAGGCACGGCAATTAGTGCGCGACAATGAGGCCAGTCATAGTACTGTTTTAAATGTTTTAAAAACTGCAAAAATGCACTGTTACAAGATGCAAATGCTACAAGAATTGACTGATGAAGATCCAGACCGACGAATTGAGTTTTGTGAACGAATGATGAACTTCATTGACCATGGTCACATACAGTTGGAATGGATTCTCTTTTCGGATGAATATACTTTCTCTTTGCATAGTGAAGTGAATCATCACAATTGTCGTTATTGGTCTGACCACAACCCCCATTGGATGCGGGAAACCATCACGCAACATCCACAAAAATTAAACGTTTGGGCTGGGATTATTGAAGGTCGAGTGGTAGGGCCATTTTTCCTGAATGGTAACCTTGGTGGGCAGTTATATCTTTCTATGCTCACGGATGACCTGTTCCCAAATTTAAGGGGTCTATTTCTAAATAACAATCCACATAACTTGGATGAGAGAATTTGGTTTCAGCAAAATGGCGCTCCACCGTACTATGAATTGCCAATACGGAATTATTCAAATCAAATTTTTCCAAATAGACGGATTGGTCGAGGAGGTGCACTTGAATGGCTCCTTGACTTTTTTTATGTGGATATTTGAGGAGTAATGTTTATGCTACATCACCGACCGACCTTCAGGATCTGAGGGACATAATTACTGCAGAAATCAGAAATATTCCACACGACTTGTTTCAAAACGTGAGAAATGGTTTTTATCACCGATTGGGTCTTTGTCAAGAAACAAATGAACACCATTTTGAACATCTTTAAAGCTATGAGTGTACCCCATAAGAAAAGATTTTTTTGCAGAGAAGTCGTTAAATCGTAGTTTAGTTTAAGAAAGTTCTCCTTTGCTAAGAGAGTGCGTTTATTTGTTTATTATTTTTGATTTTGGTTTTTTTGTTCAACAAAATAATTTTGAGAAAATAAAATTGCGTTGTATTCCTCTTAATACAAACTTTGATCATTGAGTATATATATATATATATATATATATATATATATATATATATATATATATATATATATATATATATATATATATATATATATATATATATATATATAATTTCACACGGTGTATCACTTGACCTATCCTTACTTATGAAAATAAAAGTTAGGGGTGGCTTCACCCCCGGGAGTGGATATATGGAGAAACTGTAACCCCCAGATTGAGGGCTGGAAACAATTATAAAGAATGCCTATCATGATTTTTCTCCCGGACTTCACCTCTGAGTTACAGAATTTATTCCACTTACCACCCTGTATACATTTTAGAACTTTAAGTGCATGACTTTTGTGCTTTGAGAAAATTTAGAGCTTCTGTATTTGTTTGACTTTATTATAAAATTATGTGCAAAATGTTTTGCTTAGAACATAAAATATTTCATATTCTAAGATATTTTGTATGTAAACATTACGTGCATATATAAATGTTACAATCTTAAGTGCATGAGTTTAATCAGGTTAAAATTTGGTTAATTTACTTTGGCGAAATATAATTTTGATGCTTTAGATTGTGTGAAATTACACTAAACAACATGATTACGTTCCTAAACGGATAATTATGCAATTTTTATGGTTCTTACCAAGGTGGGTGGATATAAGAAATAAATAACACTACTACGTGCATTTTATGTCAGATTTCACTATTTGCTAACACAACACGGACACAGGCATAAGAAAGGCCTTGTCAAAGTAAGAAAGTAATGCATGTGCTGGCACACCGCATTTTCTTTTGTCCCATTATCTTGGTCAAAATTGGGCATGTTTGCTGTTGAGTTGTGTTGCCTATTCCTTATTCTGCGGAGCTTATCTATAAAAATGAGGATTATAATTATTTGAAAATTATCTTTGAGTGGCTGATTCACAAAACATATCATTAAAGATTGATTTGGTAAATCAATTTCTAATTTTTTATAATTTATATTTTATGTTATGAAACACAAGATTAAAGTTTACAAGAAATTGCGCAAGTTTTCGTAATTCATTTTTCTGCGTAGGCAACTAACAATACACGTATGTTATTTTAATTTACAAGAATGAAATTCTTTAACTTGTATTAATATGTATTAAAGGGCTTATTTAATTTGGGAATAAAAGCTACAAAATGACTCAGATCAAACCATGCTTGTATGTAGGTTGTAATTCTCGGAAATCTTATCAATATTCTTGAATTGTATTCAGAAATGTGTGACGTCACTTCGATAATGGGATGCCGTCATTTGGGTGGTAAAAGCAAATGACGTAGTAAAACGAGTGCGACCGAAATTTAGTTTACCACGTTCGGCGAGGTTGAGGGTCGGGTCGTCCAGTTTTGTACTACCCGTTTCTTAAAAGACGTGTTGTTGTTAAATAGCTACTTTTCGTGGCTTTAAGGGTTTATAAGTACACCCTCTTTTCAATGTGTATGGCTCTTGTGGTAAGTAAATTTGATTTTTATATTTATTTAGTGTTTAAGGTCATATCAAGGCTAGCACCGTTGATAAATTAAGTGAGATTACTAAAACTTTCACGTTGTATCGTTTGTATTATCAAATTAATCATTACGAAGGGATGACAATTTTATTCAGGTATTTCGATTGCTTTGTCACCTGTACGTGTGTTTGGTTTAAACAATAAAGAGGTTGAATCGTGCTAAAATATGAAAATTTGCGATTTGGGAAGGTTGTTATTTTATTTAATTTAGTTATAGTAAACGTGCATTTTTGATGTTATTGCGCAATCATCCACTTAAAAAAGTGCGGGATTATTATTTTAAATAAACTCGCGTAATTCCTGGTTATCTAAAAATAACATACAGCGTTCTCACACTCATCTGTCTTATAAAAAATGCAAAATTTAAACAGTACGGGTTTCCCAGACATAAGCTGACCTTTGTACCATTTACACTTGAATTTGTAAGCATTTGGTTATAAAAGAATTGGTTAAATTTTAAGGGTGTTTTTTTTATTCAAATGATAATTTTGATGATGCCAGTGGAGTTCACTGCCATTTTGCGTGTAGGGGCGATGACCCTTCGTTTTGAATTTTACTCGCACCCTGTCTGTTAGCGCGCGCATCTTAAACGTCACAATTTTGCAAGATTTCCATTATTTTGTTTATAACGCAAACTTAATTGATCTTGAACTTTTGCAAAATACAAATGAATTGTTTTAGATTATTTACACTTACATCGATCTGTTGCATTAAGGGCGTACCTTTACATACGCCCTCTATGCAATTTTCTTAAAGTTAAGATTGTCTGGCGTGCGTGTGTACAGGGTTGTACTATCAAAAAACTAGGTCAGTAGTCTACGAAAAGGTCACAAACAATCCTTTTAAAGACTTGAAATTAGGACATGTGTATAACAATAAGAAAACTGGGCTATTCGTTACCATTTATTTTTCTTAAATTACCACGCTACTTTCATTTTGACATCACGATTGTGCGTTAATTTACATTCGGATCGTGAATTAGCATTATAGTATTAATTTAATGGGGTTGAAAAAGAAGAACGCCCCCATCTCACTTTTACCTTGCAAATTATGACTTTGCCCTCGTGTTATTTAAATCGAGAATCATTCCAACGTTATTATTATAGACGTAATTTTTTAGGTTCTCATCGTTAACATGTGCTATTAAAAAAACAATTTTTCTGTTGGATTTTATTTACAAGTGCAATTTAAATAATTACCGTGGGAAAAAAAGCAATAAGTAAAAAAAAATTTCGAGATCACATTTTATTTGAAGTGTTACTCTTATGTGTAAGTGTGTCTGATATACAGATTAAGTGATTAAGCGAATATACAGGGTGTAACCAACTAGAAGTGAATTCAAAACCTTCCCCATACAAAACTTTTTAATTCAAAATCAGAAATTTAAAAAACTACATGTTCAACTTGTCAGGTCATCTTCAGGCTTTCAGTATCTAAAAAAGTAAACAGTGGTGAAATTATTTTACAGGGATCTCAGGTACAGTACTTACTTATATAGTAAGCTAATAGAACTTGAATCTTATTCTATTGGGTTAAATTAAACTAAAATTATATGCGAAGCTGAAATACAAAGTGGTAAAGCTAATAAATTAAAATTACATGCAAGTACAAAAAAAAATTGTTTGTATATTATTTTAATTCTTAACAATAAATTAAAGTTTCATCGTAAGAAACAAACCAGAATTCAATAAATAAGAATATGGATTAATAAAAATTATTGTTCTGAAACAAAAATTCTATTGTAAAATTTTTTTAAGTGTTAACAAGTTACGTAATTCTAAGTATCACAAATAATTCAAAACTAAAAAAACCATTGTCGTAATAATAAAATTCTTGTTCTACACAACCCTCCTTCATATAATGAAGGGGTTAAATCAAAAGGAAAACACGTGTGTTAATATCAATGTCTGCAGCCATTATAAGAAAATTTATAAAATAGAAAGGTAAGCCAGTCGGTAAAGTCGTGAACTGTGGAGTACATATTATACAAAGTGTATATTACTGAATTTTAATTTACTGATTAAGGCAATCGTAAGGGTCTTTATTGTGGTTGGCAAGGATTTCTGTTATTTCTAGCAAATTTAATTTTATGCCTTTGTTGCAAATATGTAAAATTTACGCCACACTGCGCTCTATTAGGTACATAAAAATATACACTTTGTCTCTATTTAATGTAATCCAAAAACGTAACAAACAAATCATAACATACAGGGTATCCCGCTAAGGTCGGCCTCTGGCAATGGCTCAGCACCCGTTCATCCCAGAGCGTTCGGAAAAAATGTATGATAAAAGTGCTTATGAGTTACTGCTGGAAATTATTTTGACATTCGTTCCTCTACCGCTAGATGACGCAGCATACATGCTCTTATTAAAAATAGCTTTTTATAAAAAATTTGGCGATTAGTGTATAAGACCAATATTATTAATATACAGTTTGTAATGTTTTGAAACTTTTTTGTAATGCACTTTAAGGTCTAGGCGGCAAAATAAGGGCGGGAGAAGAGAGGGAAGGTCATCTAATTAATTATGCTTTAATTTTAGTTTCATCAAATGGAAATTTATAAAATAGTTATCATTCCCCAAAAAAAGGTAAACATTTATCTGGCCACCACTAGAGGGCATTTTTTAAATACATAGCAGTTTTTTCGATTTTTCTTGAAATTTTTAAATGTAGCATTATTTTATTATAGTCAGAAAATACCTAAAATTTGTAAAATATTGGTGAAAAAAGATATCTTTATTAGTCTTGATCTAGAATGCTTTGCAAAAACGATGGATTCTCCAATGTGACAGATGTATTTAGTTTTGACAACGTCCTTTAAAATTTTTTGTTTAATAAAATTCTTTAGTCTTTTTTTTATAATTTACTTTGAGTTGTTTTTAAAAATGTTCTACCTGGCGATATGCTCGCCGTTTATTTTCAATATTTGAAAACGCCAGCATCACTGCTAGGCAATGTGCGACAAAATACCCTAAAAGGCAACATTATAGCAAAAAAGTGTTTAAGCGTGTAGCGTAATTTGAACTTATTTGCAATAATGCAGATTCAAGAACCAAACAATCGCTAAGTAATTTATCTTGACTTGACTGACAATAATGTCACTCTTATTCAAATTAATTGCCTGCCTTACTTTGACTTTCCGGGAAATAATTAAAACATTAGAATTTATTTACAAGTCTGATATTTAATTACTCGCAAACCTCAAATCTGATCAAACGAAGTGGCCGTCTAGTGTTAGGTACGTTGTACTATCTAAATTAGATAGGCTGGATGAGGTAAGTGTTGCATCATAAGGGACAGGTAAAAAAAAATGAAACTACTCAAATTAAAATCAACGAGCGTTGCGCAGCGGTGGTTCAGCCCGTTAATATACTATTTTGGGAAAGAAACACCAATAAAACCCACTTTATTCATAAATAAGTAATTGTACAAGTACATTAATAAATCAAATAAAACACAAAACAATCAAAGGGTTAAATATATAACAAAACACCATTAAATCAGGTTAAAGTGTGTACAAAATTATAACTTTAAGAGAAAATGAAGAAAAAGCAGCTTGGTTACACAGAAACACAATAATAAAAAAAACACACATGTAGTTACACGCACAATTGGGTTATAAATAATCAAAATAAAAATCGTAACACCAAACATGTGGCCCTTAAAACCAATCATGCCGGTCTTTAAGTAAATCCGCTCATAAAAGAATAAAGCAAATTACGGTACATATAAACAACAGTAAAATTGCACAGGTGATAAGGTAAAGGCAAGAACAAAAGAAAACAGACAAGGAATTTGCACGTACCCAATTGTTTAGTGATCACTAAAACACAGAATACTTCATCAAATTACCATAAAACAGATACAAAGATAAATCAGCGCGAAGGCAAATCATTCTACTTAAACTGACAAAAAACCCATTAAAACAAAGCCTTACAAGGGTAAGTTATAAATAGATCACGAACATCGGGACCGATATATAAGTTCGAATGCGTTAGAAAAATACCATGCTCCCTTCTCCGGCTACACACTCATCTATACAACAATAAAAACAAAAATAAAGTTCGAGATGTTGAATTGTTATCTGATCTCGGGAGTGTGTACACGCTTGGTAATTGCCTTTTACAATTAGTAACCAAAGCGGTATCATATACCCGTTCATCAGCCCACATCTACCCAAATATAAATATAAACAACAACCAACAATGCTAATTCGCACAAATACAAGAGTGCTCTCACCCTGCACTGCCTTTTATTTTAGCATATTTCATCTTAATGAGTCTGCGTACGAATAAGATACCTTTGCAAGGCAATGTTTGATTCTTTTAATACGTTACATAGGCTGGTAAAATGATTTGCTGCGAGCTTTCAGTTGTATAAAAATACATACTTACATTAGAATAAATATTCCCTTAATTGATCACAGACACAAATCGTTAACATACGCGGGTTAACCCCGAAAGAAAGACAACTTAGTAGTATTAGCGAATTCAAAAGAAAAATGTACACGCGAGAGTTATTTTAAAGGCAAACTGTTTACAATGAAGGTATTTAATTAACCCAAAAATCGATCTGGCTCGATTGACACGCTAACTGTAAACCCCCCCCCCCACCCTTCGATTTCAAAACTAACTATATCTACTCCCGAAAAAACTCCCGTTTTTCAAAAGTAATAAAAAAACAAGAAACATTAATTTCCGTTGGAACAATTTGATATTAATTATTGCACATCTTAATTTTAAAAATATGCATTCGTTCGTAACAAATCCTATATTTCTCTCTCGAGTTTCCAAATAACAAAGATATTTTTTGATCGCGGTCTGTACCGCCACAATTAATCATTAGATCAATGACATTTTTACATCAAGAGCGCGTATAAGAAATTCCCAAGGATTCGTTTTGCCCCGTCAGTAAAGCATTTTTAAGCGTGCACCTGCCACTCACCCTCCAACATGTGTTTTACAACCCTAGACAAATACAAACAATCCCAAATTCCTTACATAAAAATATATAAATAAAATATTTTGAAAACATTAGCAAATTACGACGTATTATCAAGATCTTAAAAATCCACTAATTATCTTTTTTATCGTGGTAACAATTACGATTTGACAAACGTTTAATACAGTAATAAAATGTTCGCGGTCCGCTACCTATAAGTGTTTGGCAAGTCGTCTTAGGCAAACAGGAAATGTTCATACCAAATCCTCAAATAGAAGACAACGACCAGTCCGAAGTGAAAATTCAATTATAAGTCTCCTTGCTTATGTACAAATGAGTCCACGTGTAAAACGACAGTCCATAAAATTTTAAGTGACTTTAACTTATATCCGTACCATATCGCTTTACATGAACCTCTGATGGAATCTGGTTTTGATCGTAGATTGGATTTTTCTAGTTGGTTTAAAAATGTGATGGAAGAACCGGAAATTGGTTGTCGAATCTTCTGGACAGGAGAAGCGACTTTTACGAACACCGGAGGAGTAAATCTGCACAATATGAATTATTGGTCAGAAAATAATCATTGTCTAAGAGAAGTGGACCACCAAAACCCGTGGAATGTAAATGTTTGGTGCGGTATATTGCGAAATAAAATTATTCCCCCGCATATTTTTAATGGTCATTTATATCTATACTTCCAATTTTTGACCAATGACCTACCATTAGAAGACGTTTCGTTAAATATCAGAAGAATAATATAGTACCAACATGACGATGTCCCACGCATTTTTCCCGCGACGTTAGCAATTTTTTAGATACCACTAACACGTATAGATGGATGGGGCGACGAAGCCTATTTTCATGGCCAGTCAGATCCGCGGATATTACAGTTTTAGATTTTTATTTATGGGGTGGATTAAAGGATTTGGCCTACAAAACTCGTCGTAACTCGCGAGAACTGAACCGAAATTATGGCGTATTTATTCAGATGTTTTTCTCTTCTCCCAGTTTTGTTTGCGGCTGTTTAACATCTGTCAAAATTACTAACGGATGCCACAACACCGCCATTTTTTGCAAAGCATTCTCGATAAAAAGGAAAACGCTGCGCTTGGGCTACCGTGGTGCGCTTCTCTGTTGAAATGTTTCAAAGTTTATGAATTGAGAACTAGCAAAAATATTTCCAAACGTATCGATTTATAATAGGTATTTTTTATACATTTGTACATAAATGCATTTTTTTTTTATATTTGTGAAAAAATGAAACAAGACATGCGCAGGTAAGAAAATATTTGGTTTTGCATTTTTATTTTGCTACAGCTTTTTAGCTAATAATAAAGATATGGAACAGCTTTTTCACCAATATTTTACAAATTTAAGGTAATTTTCTTACTATGATAAAGTAATGGTATGTTTGCATTTAAAAATTTCGAGAAAAATCGAAAAAACGTCCTCTAACGATGGCTTTAAAAGCAACGTATATTAAAATTTTTTACCTTTTTTGTCATATGAGAACTATTTTCCAAATTTCGATTTGATGAAATTAAAATTATAGCATAATTAATCAGATGACCTTTCCCTTTTGTCTTGGCCTTATTTTGCGGCCTAGATTTTGAAGTGCGTTACAAAAAAGTTTTAAAACATTACAAACCGTATAGTAATATTTGTCTTATGCACTAATCGCCAAATTTTCTATAACACGGCATTTTTTAATCCGATCATGTATACTGCGCCACCTAGCGGTAGAGACACGAACTTGAAAATAATTCTCGGCAGTTTGTCTTAGCCGTTTTATTTTAAATTGTTTTTCCGAAAACTCTCTGCGATGGAATGGTGCCGAGGTACCGCCGGAGGCCGACCTTATCGTGACTCTGTATGCTTGTCTAATGTCATCCAAAAACACAACAAACAAGTCATCAGCCTTTCCTTAATAACTTCCAGCAATAGTGTAAATGGTGATCGTTTTCAAATCCGGATTTTTGCGTCCAGCCAAGATCTTTCGACTCCTTGAGTACAGGCCCCTGTCATCGGATCTACATAACTTTTTTGATGGTTCACGGTCTGATGTTTGTAATCGAGTTGATTAAAATTTGCGTATGCTCACCACTAGTCTGAATGAATGACTGATTTCAACTCAGCTTCTCTTTATATTATTGGCACCAGAATAGCTGTCTCGCCGCTCCACCATAAAATAGCGACAATCAGGCTCTTTCTTCATTCCAAACACCCAAGGGCCATCGATTATTGCACCATTAGTTCCTGTTTTTTTGGACTTTCGCTTCGCTGTCTTTAGAGTCTGCAACTACTTCATCATTTAACAACTGACCACGATTGTATTTTCGGTGACCAACAAATCTGGCTTCATCAATTTGGATAAGGCTATCTACGGTACCCACCATCTGGACTTTCCTTGAAATTATAGTACTTCATACTTCTCGGCACATATTATACCAATCATTAATGGCGTTCAGCGATTTCCCCGTAAGAGCAACTGCATTATCCCTAGGAATTTCTTCCACGAAGAAGAACATGAGCTCCAGAATGTCACACAGGTTGAGCTTGCAGTTTAGTTTATTGTTGATATCCGTATAATGAAAAAAAATGTCGCCTCTTCGCACTTACCGTGTCACTTGACATCCCTTAAGAGGAGAACGAATCACTGGTTTGTATCCTCCACCTCTATCTCGTCTTCTTTTCTGCAGAACACGACACGTTCCGTTTGTTGTGGTTCATCCACAAGTTGATGTTCCCGTAAAAATGAAACTGCGGTGGCTTCGTTTAAAATAACAGTTTGAGAAACATTTTTGTTTTCTGGCGATTTTAATAAACTGATACCCTTAGACATTTTTCGCGTTCTATGTATATCTCTACTCCCGCTTACTATTTTCATTACTGGTAATAATTGGAAATATTAATGACGATAATTCAGCAAAGTATGCAGATAATGCGTATTCATTGGAATTAAATGCCTCTTAATGACGCCACCATGCAAAGAACGCAGATAATGTGTATTCTCTGACATTATAAAATAAATGTAGGTAAGTGGATGTTTTTCAACTTTTTTTCCGTACATAGCTTTATCATATATCTATTTTTTATAGTACTACATAGTAGACCGCGAATGTGACGGTAAACCGCGTACTATAGTAGTACTCGTACCTAAATTTTCATAATTATCATTTGGGTTAAACTGATGACCGATGGTAAGAATGTGTGGAGTAAAAGAAGATTTGGAGTTAACGTTGTGTTTAATGCATTGATAATGTTGTGAGATGCGAGTTTTAATTGTCCTGTCTGTTCGGCCAACATACGAAGCTAAACATTTTAGGTAGTAAATACTAGAGCGATCTAGCTCGACATGATCTGGGAGAAGGGGAGAAGAAAATTCGTAATAATACTGTAGTTATGGTCCAAGATGATTAGAGATTTTCGAGAAAATAAATATTTTTCAGTATGCCTTAAAAACCTTTCACTATCTATAAATTAACTGATTTGATTTTGAAAATTGCATATTTGAAGCCAATATATATATATATATATATATATATATATATATATATATATATATATACGAATTTTCCAAATAATTTGACGAGCTCTAAATATTAGGGTCTTTACTTTTGGAAAAACTAAACAAACATTTTCATTCTCAGAAATTTTAGTCTAGCCGTTGGGGGGGAGGGGGGGTGCAAATCGTCGACCTAATTTACGACTTCATCGCCGAACACTAAAATGAAACACCATTTAAAAAATGCATTTTTCGGTCACATGAAAAAAATTATTTTGGGGGTAGTTTTTGCAAAAACGGGGTGGGTTATAATTTTTAAAGAACTGACTTGATTTTTTTATATAAAATTGTCTTAAGGGGTCGTTAGAGGGTAGAATGGGGTGTTTTTTTCAATTTATAATTTTATATTACGAGCGCTAATTTATCTCTAAATTATCCAGGTTTTATTTTTAATTTTATTCGATTTTATTATTTAAAAAGGGGTATTCTTATTATTTTTGTTGTAGTTTTATAATTTGAGAGTTCTAAATGATCTCTAAATCCGTGTGACCTACAATATTTCAATTTTTGTTTATTTTCCGCGCAACGCTGCTAGCTTCTATGCAAGCTGACAGCGACCCGTTTTTCAAAAAAACTAAAAAAGCTCCAACTCGCGTACTAGAGCTCCAAATAGATCTAAATGATCTCTTAAGTGGTAGAATTGGTCCGATCACGAAAATACAATATGGTGCTGCTAGCTTGAACATAATGATGAGAGGAAGAAAAAGGAATCTATGAGTAAAATACAAGTATATGGTTAAATTTTTTTATTTTCTGTTTTATGCAATCCACTTTTTTTTATTATGGTTGCTGTATTGGTTTTTTAGGGCAAAAAAATTACGAATTCAAACAAAAAAAAAACAATTTTCTAAGAAAACATTTTTCATCGAAAATGGCAAAACAGTTTATAATAAATGTGAAAATAACAGAAAATGGCAATTGCTGATTTAGTTGTTACAGTGTGTTCCAAGTTGGTAAGAAACTACAAGGGATAGAATAATTCTAAAATTAGCCATTCTGTTTAGTTTTTTGAGATATTTAGAAAAGATTTAAATGTATTTTTCAAAATTTTAATTATGACGCGCACTGGTTGGATTTTGCTCATTAACGAACTTGACCTGGATTTTATGGCAAAGAATTTTTGTACAGCCTCTAGGCTGTGATTGGAGGGCAGTGATATGCCCCTGGTTTATGATTGGTCGGTTTTGGTGGACGTGACTTCTCGGCTATTTTTGTTTTGGCGGGAAATTTGAAATAGTATTCTAATGAGCCCCTCATACTATCTCATAAAACAGGTATAGGCTTCCTGTACTTGTTCCCGGGCCCTCGACTCTTTTCTGGTGTCCATAGGCTCCGCCCAGACTCCGTGCTCTGACCAATCAATCAACTCAATCTCAATCAGGTCAATCAATCGCATCAATCAAATTAATCTCAATCAAATACATAAACAGATTTTTAATTACACAACCCAATTTTAAGTCTTAAAGTAATATAGAAATAAATTCAAGATAAAGTACTTGATGGTTTTCTCCAATCATTAATATGAAATAATTATTTTCTGGATTTCCCCAGTTATGTAACCACAATAACATCTTTTCACTATTCAAATACCTCTGACGTGCTTGAAAAAACCCACTAATTAGCTAATTGCATAAAAGGCAAACGTACCTTGAAATACTGGCTTGATTTAACTCACAGTTTGAAAAAACCAACTTTCATTTCAAAAGTACTGGCGTGATTTAACTTACAGCTTGCAAAAACCAATTTTCAATTAAACAATGCTGGCTTGATTTAAGTTACAGCTTGCAAAAACAACTTTCAATTCAAAAATACTGACGTGATTGAACTTCGGTTTGGAAGAACCAACTTGCATTTTAAAAGTACTGGCCTTGCAAAAAACAGTAATGCATGAATTAACATTCTGCACAGCAGATTTTCGTAGTAATGTGCGATTTTTGTTTTCTATTTCCGGTGTTGCTTTGGTATGAAATGATTTTAAAGGAACTTGCTATAAATGATCAAATGTCAAAGTGAAGTGAAGTGACTAATTAAAACTGATAAAATTATTGAAATGTATCTATTTATATTTCAAATTTGTTTATGATAAAACACTGTTTACATGTTTACAATGTTTTGATTGTAACTAGTTTAGCATTACATGAAAACAAATAACTTTATTATCGTATTCTTCCAAATAATTATGAACAATTTCTTCTGTACGGGCTTGGTCTGAGTTTTTATGGTCGATTCCGGATATTTCTTTTATCTTGAATAGTTTACTTCATGCTCGTTTCTTCTACTTTCGAGATATTTGTTTGCTATCCGACTATTTCGCTAGGTTTTAACGCTTGATTAATATTGGGTTTACATTGCTTGTTTCTATCACCGTCGCTTTATTCCTAATTTTTTTAGTCTTATTCCTCTTAACATTCTTTACCAAGAAGGAAATTAGTTTAATCTGGTCTTCAGATTGTGTGCGTTTGTTTTTATTTGTGTTCTGGCTTGATTTGTTATAGTCTTCCAATTGTTTACACTCTTATCAAATCTGCAAGACAATAACATTCTCACTTTCATTTTGTTTTTATTCGCCCTTTAAGTTCTTTATCACCCCTATCTTGTCTTCAGATTCGTTTTTTTTTTATTTAAATGATTGATATTGTTACACCTGGGAGCGTATTTAATTAAATTTGAGCAAGTTGAGGCGTAACTGTAGTGTTCGACACATCCTAATTTTATGAAGGGTCTTGGGTTGTAATCGACATAACACAATACAATACAAATCTAGTTCAACATCAAATTGGTACAGGAGATGCACCTCCAGTAAAAAGTAGACCTTATAGAGTATCTTAAAAGAGTAAGGAATAATTTAAAATCAAATTAAGAAATGTTAGAGAACGGTATTAGTACCTTCACAATCAAATTATAGTTCTCCAATTATTCTCGTCAAAAAGAAAGACGGAGGTTTCGGATTTTGCATTGATAATCGAAAAGAACCAAAAAGAGTAACTACCCCTTACCCTTAATAGATGACATCTTTCAGTATTGACATAATGCTAAATATTTCACGTGTTTAGATCTTTTTTCTGGTTATTGGCAAAGTGGCTTAGACGCTGCTAGTCAAGAGAAAACTACATTCATTTCCCCGGCTGGATTGTATGAGTTTACAAAAATGCCTTTTGGTCTCTGTAACGCACCTAGCACCTTTGTGAAGTTGATTGATATAGTTTTTACAGGATTAAAGTGGAAGGAAGTAATCGTTTATTTAGATGACATTCTTGTTTTTTTGAATTCTTTTGAGGAACATTTAGAACGACTTTGGCACACATTTGAACGGTTTAACTTTAAAACCCTCTAAGTGTACTTACGCGCAAAAAGAAGTTAAGTTTTTACGTCATATTGGTTTCGAAAAAGGTATTTCACCTGATGAATCCAAATTACTAGCAAAATCTACGTTCCCAACTCCACATAATGTAAAGAAATGACTTAGGTCTTTCAAACTATTATCGTAAATTTATAAAAAAACTTTTCACAAATTGTACGACCAAGAGACACTTTTTTTATGTGGACGGAAGTACATCAAAACGCTTTAGACACATTAAAACAAAAATTATTAGAAGCACCAGTTCTTAGTTATTTTTGCCCAAATGAGCTGCGTGTAGATGGCTCGTGAATTGGCATAGGTGGAGTATTATTACAACACCAAGGTGGAACAATGCATTCTATTATGTATATTTCTTGTAGTTTAACCAAAGCCGAACAATATCTGATTTATAATGTGTTGCTCTAGTATGCAGCTTGACACAACGAAGACATTTCATTCATGGTAGACCCATTACAATAGTAATGGATCACAGCGCGATTTGTTTTTTAAAAACTCTTAAAAACGCTACAGGTTGATTAGCGAGATGGTTTATAAAATTATCATAGTTCGATTTCACTGTTTTGCACAAACCAGGTACGCTGATTGTCACGAAACCCGGTTGAAACTCCTACTGACAATGAGGATACAGATATTCTTGAAATTCCTACTTATCTATTAGAATTTTTTTTTCTGTTTTTGTGTATAAACCGCTGTCTAGCTGGATGTTATTTATCGAGCATTGGGTCCCTTAGGAAAATGTCCTGTACAATATGGCACTCTCCGGAGTCTTTTATTTCTACACAGTGCCTCCTCCAAGACTCCCATTTAGCCTTTCTTAGTTTTCTATTGTATTCCGTGAGGGATGTTCTGTAGGTCTCCCAGTCGCCTTATTAAATAGTTTTCTTGTATGTTTTCTGTGTTCCGTGTATTCTTGAGTCTACCATAAGACTTTTCTGTTTGATACCCTCACGTTTGGAGAACAGTTATCTTCAAAGATAGAAACAATCGTGTCTGTCAGTGACTACACGGCTGCTTCTAAGTCTGAGTTGTTATGAATTGAAATGTGAATTCCAGACATGTGACGACTTACGTCCATCTTATAATGCACCCAATTCGTTTTACACGGGTTTTGATAACTTTGGTTATACCTGTGATTTCAAATTGTATGTATCTGTGATCTGAAAAACGTTATTCGTCAGATATGTCAGTTCTTAATAAATTGAGCCATAAATGAACTGGCTATTATTATATCAATTACCTCCTCTCTACGCCTTGTTACGAAGGTGGGCTTGCTTCTCTTATTCATTATGCTAAAGTGTGGCATAGTGAATTATAAAATTGACTCACTTCTGTAATTAGTGTTGCTGCTACCCCATATGACATTTGCGTCACATCCTGTAAGTAGCTCTACAGCTAACTAGATCCTTCACTGCTGTTAGCGATGGTGTTTGTCGTTACCATGTCCTATGTACAGAAATGTATTAGTGCTAATATTCTTGTTTTTTTTTGTATACAGGTTGTGGGCCTGTGGGTGGTTCTGCCAAAAATGAGCTCTCCACTCACTACTCGAAGACCGTGAATTTTACTTGGTTTATCCAGGGTTCTTGAATAAGGGCTATATCGGATCCCTCCATTTTACATAAAGCGGCCGAGGTCGCCTTATCTGAATCGCCCTTATCCTCATTGCCTGTATAGACCTGTGTGAGACGGAACAGGATAGCTCTAAGCCCGTAGTAGGTCATGAACTTAGGTCTCTCCAGCATTCCATACGAGGTACTTATCCATAGAGAAGCCCAAGATGGTGCCTTTCTTCTTCTTCTCCTTCGTACTTAGCAGTCGCCAGTCTCCTGTCTTAAGGCCAGGGTTCTGACGTTCAAGATGGGGAAAGCTTTTTGATTTTTGGATCTTGGTTCTGCGACCACTAATTCTACGCCCTTCCACAACGCTTCCAAGGTCATCACTCACTTGGAGCTGCCTCTGTTTTTTCACCACACCTTCCTTCTTAGGCGGCGACTTAATGGTCGGCTTGGGTTTAGTCCAAGTTTCCGCTTCCTGCTTCTCAGCTCTTTTCAGTTGGTGTTTTTGCGCTCTTGACACCTTTTTGGTCTGCAATCCAAGGCTTCTTATTCTTGCAGCAATCGCTTTTACTCCTGGTACATCAGACCACGGTCCATCAGGTATAGCTGACCGCCATTCTTGAGTGTTTCCAAAGGCCATAAAAAATCTTCTGTTGCCGGATCCTCTCCCCTACATTCATTTTTTGTGTGGTTTGCCATATTGTTCTCACGAGTATCGAGGATGAAAGGTCACCACGATAGGAGCCTCTTGCTTCCTTGGAAGATGACTAAATACAACTAGGTCGCACCTAATGCTCCAAGGTAAGGCCAATAGTGGCTGACCTGCTATACAGTCACGCATTCCTTGGCCTGACCCACTACACTCTAGGATTTAGGATTTTTATTGATTGGTCCGGGAAATTAAGCCAAGATCTCCGCACAGTTTTTCCGTGATACATAACCACAGACGACATATTTGAATGATTAGGCGGTTAGGCTCTCCAAGCAGAACGATACCTCATACCGTTTACTTTGGTGCAATCCCTTAGCCACGACGTGACAGCTTGGGATGAGGGGTGGTCAATTATTTATTATCTTTATTAATCTGGCTTTAAGATCAGACAAATGAAATTTCTGTCCTCTGGTACATTCTTAGTATGTTGTGGTTGTACTTAATACACATGATTTCTATCGGTTTTTATAGGTATGGTTTCGTCTACCGTCTCCTTATTTACAATTTTTGTACTTCTGGTTCTTTAATTTCTTTCACTGAGATGACTCAGTTTGTCTTCAGTCTTGAAGGCATCATTACCCTTCTCCAGAACGAATGGGTTGTCTTTACAAGAGTGTCATTTTTATCCCATTCATTTTGCCTATTGTTACATGTTGACGGCATAAGATTTCCTCAAATTTCTGTTTGGAAGCAGTCATTATCAGGTCCTAGAACGCAACAAATTGTATTAATCATAACTGAAAGTACAGGGTGTTTCACGTAAGATGGCCCTATGTCTTATCTCAGAATCTATAACAGATAAAAAAAAGTTTTATATAAAAGTGATTTGGATTTATTAATATTTTTTAATTATTTACTTTTTATATATACAGGGTTCCCAGTAAGTCTGAATCGATAACTCGAACAGTTTAAATGGAACACTCTGTATTTTATTACATATTTGGATTTTCCTCAAGAAAGTGAGATACTTTTATCTACAACTTTTTTTAATTTTGCATAATTTCGGAGTAAAATGAGGTTATGTTATTTTTATCACAAAATTACTCTAGTAAAAAACTTATTGCTATATACAAAAAAAAATGAAAAATTGAGTAAATTATATATATTTCACATCACAAAGGTTGTGATAAATGATCGAAATCATTAGAAACTTCTATTTTAATACTGGGTGTTTTTTATACACTGGCCAATCGAAAATATTTTGAATGAAAAAACTTGGATTTTTTAAATGGAACACCCTATATTTTATTGCATATTTAGATTCTATATTAAAAAATATAAACTTTTTATAAGTACACTTTTTAATTGGTACTGTTCCAACATGAAGATTCAAGATGTATTTGTTGACATTTTGTAAGGTAGTAAAAAATTCCGCAGACGTTTCGGGGGATAATGACCTCTTAAATTTATATTTGGTAAAATTATTTCGGGAATGTTTAAATTTTCACTAAGATATTTTAAGGCATCCGCTACACTTTTACTTAAAGTTTGTGTGGCGATCCGTACCCTCATCTTCTCCTTGGTCCACTCTAAATGTCTATTTTTGTGGCTGCGTGTAGCCTTTCGACATCCTGCAATTGAACAAGCTTCTCCAATTACTCCCAGTTGATTTGTTTATGGTTTCTATCTTGATAGTATCAAAACAGTTTCGAACAAGCTTCACCATGTGACATGCATCGAAGAAAATGAAAACATTCTGTTCTGTTGATGGATGCTTGAAACTTATTGTCAATTTTGCAAAAACCAATGATGTCACGATCACCCCACTATCATGAACAAATTGTAAGCATCTCTTAACTAATGCTGCCTTCTCATCACTGGATAAACCTTCTAATAGAAAATATCCGACCGGTATTTTCCAGGCGCCATTTAGGCAGACGAGCATGAGAACGAGAACTTCTTTGCCGATATACCCTATGAGTTTGGATCCTGTCTACTCCACTTGCTTTCGGATTGACATTTCGTCCAATACAAGATTGCATAATATTGTTTTATTTGCTGAGGTTGCTTCAGTCACTTTTAATTTTAAAGCTTCTGCTGTAAATACTGGGCTTCCATCCACTGATCTGTACCATTTAGAAATAGTAACAGGATGAGGTAAACTGTTATTGAAAGTTCTTCTAACAAAACTGTATGCTCTAGGTGAATAAAATGAAGCAAAACATCTTAAAATTGGACTGTATTTTTGCTTTTTGGGCTCTTCCAGTATTCTCTCAAATACAGGAATACCCGCCTGAAAAATATTTTTTATTCACGCAAATATGTTACAATAATTTTAAGACATCCTGGATTACATGCTTAGACGATTCATTTATATACAGTTTGTCTTGCATATACTGCAGCAATGTATTAAGATTTGTGATTTTTCTATGTAATCTTCTTACTGTTGTTTGCAAACTTTTAATTTTCGTGCGTTGTTGCATTACAGTATGTTTCGCTCATTTAAAGACACCTCGGACTTTAGGATGTGAGGATACCTCATCACTGGACAAGTCTCCCAGGTAATGTTGCCTACAAGAATACAGACAAATTCAACTTACAATGTTCAATATATATATATATATATATATATATATATATATATATATATATATATATATATATATATATATATATATATATATATATATTTATCACTTCTTTTTTTGGGCACGCTAATTCTCGAAAGTTGTAAGTCCATAATTTTTGGTACCTCCCACCCCTTGCCACTGTGTTTTGAGGAAAAAAAATCGAAGTAAATTATTTTGTATTATTTAAAAACATAATATCTTTAGAAATAAAACGTGAACTTATATTTATATGAGTAACAGAGTAACAACATAAAAGGTAACTTTCGTTGTCAATATACTTAGCCCAAGGTAGATACATAAATTTTAAAGTAGTCTCCAAATTTTCATCATAAATCTGTTCGCGCTTACGAACTTTACTGTTTTGGTCCGTGGCAGAATGATGATTTTTAAGTAACCATGAATCCACATACTTCGAAGGACCAAAGATATTTAGTGGTGGACCGTTGAACTTGATAACCAATAGCGATGAAACTGTTTTCACTAAAAGAGAAGCTCTTTGTGGAGTCATTATCAAGTTCATCTGCGAAAATCCTCTCTCGCATTCGCTCGTTGAAACTGCTATGGTATAGACAGTATTGATGAGGGGAGTTAAATTTTTTGGCACCTTTTTATCTACTAAATAATCGCGAAATGCCCGGATAATATTTCGTTCATTCAAATGGAACTTGTTTGTCAACGTACGAATCTCTTTTTCTCCAAACGTAATGTTTTTTTCAACTTCATTTGGCCATTTTTCGAGCTTGAACGATATTTTTATCACTCGATTCTAGTAAACGATCTTTCATAGAAGCTGTCAATTGAGAATAAAACGTCTCTGGATCTATGGGTTGCTGTATATTTCTTCCGCTTTCGTTGTGTAGCTGCACTCCAAAAAATGACAGCTTATTCACCATTTCCAAAGCCTTTTCATAGTACGTACCAGGTTCAGTTATTCTTCGTCCAAATATTTGAACCACATTTTCAATTTTCAGATTAGCAGTCATTAGGCTTATATCACAATTTTACAAATCTAAACTCAGCTCACTTAGCTCTTGAAGAGCATCGCACTTTGGCGCCAAATCTAGGACAAACAGCGTTCTAGTGATTTTCTTCAAAAGTCCGCTGATTGTACTTTTTTCATTTTTATCTCTGATATCATCAGAACTGTAATTGTTAAAATGTTCAACTAATGCAACATAACTGTTCCATGTAGCTGAAACCGAACGAACACTAGAAGCTACCCATCGTGTACTCAGAATTCGTCCTATTTTAAAAAGTTCTTCCTCTAACAGATGAGTACAAGTTTTTAAATCTCTGAATTTTTCAAACGCGTGATATAACGCATATAACTTAGCCATGAACCCTTGAATTTATTAATTTCCCCGATACACTTAGCCGTTTCATTTACTGCTAGTTCCAAACGATGATTAGCGCAATGCCACACTGTTATGGATGCAAATTTTTCTCGCATGAGTTTCGCAACTCCATTCGATCTACCAAGCATAACAGCAGCACCATCACAGGAAAGAGAAATTAAATGATCTTTAAGATACTGCTTGGTTATTCCATAAAATTGAAGACAATTCATAAGGGAGCTGAAAATGTTCGCTGCTTTAAAACCTTCCTTTAACTCGACTAGATCGAAAAATAAGTTCACTGGGAAATTGATCTCATGGTTAAGTAAACAAGTTCGCACAAAAATAATCAAAGATGATATATGGCTGATCGTTGTTGACTCGTCAATTAGTATGGAAATTTTACTTCCTGATTTTATGATTTCCGAAATAAGTTTTTTTCGCATTTCTTGAGCAATATGGTCGATAATATTGGAGCATGCATTAGTTGAATGAAGTATACGACCCATATCGAGACCGTTTAGCTCTTGTAAATCGATTTCTGATTCCATTGAATTGAATGATTGATTCCCCAACACAATTTTATAAACCGTACGAAATATTTTACATGTTATAGCCTTACTAGTCTATATGTTTTTCAAAACAATAGTTTCTATGGCTTTATTTTCAGCTTCTTCAAGAGTTTTCACGGCCTTAGAATGAAATTCACTTTCTTTGTGTCGATAATTTTTTTTTCTCAAAGAGAATAATTTTTTTTCTCGTGTATCACCACTGTACGTTATCTCACAATTAAGCAACTCTTTAGAAGCTTGAACGCCCGTTTTTTTATCAAAATTTGCCGGTACCTTTGTGCAAACTTTACAACCTAGCTTCTGATCTTTAAAACACAGCCATTTATATTTTTCGCAAAATTCGTTTTTTTGAGCGAGGTTTCAAACATCAGGGTAGTCATGATTTGAATTACTTGAGCTTGAAGGCTCGTTTGAATCGTCTTTTGTTGAAGCCGTTGAAGGTAAATTAACTGCTTGATCAGATTTAGTCGAATTACTTACAGTTGCGACAGACGTTGTTGGATCGTCAAAATTCGGAATCACATTATCAGAAGGTTCACTTTCCGGGTTTGAAATACTTTTACTTTTTTTTAGTGCTATCAACAGTGAACAAAAAATCTGTCATACGCTTCATGATAAATTAATAAACTGAAAAACTACAACATTAAAAATGCTCAAAAACAGCACATCATTTACGAAGTTGAACGCGAAAGAATTCTACTTGAGTGAGGTAACGACGTTAACGAAACAACGGGTTGAACTACGTGGGCGGCGGAAAAAATACCCCATGAAAAATTACCCCAGAAAACAAACCCCATGAACAAATTCCCCAGGAAAAAATACCCCACTGAAAAAATACCCTCGGAAAAAATACCCCGCCAACTCAGACCCATTTACGAGTGTCTCAAACATTTAAATTCAAATTCGTTAATATTTCCTTTTTCCAAACATATGTCGAGTAAATATAATGATTTAATGATAAAAGGTATTTGACGTGGTGAGAAATAACACAAACAATAAAAGTAACTATCATAGCACCACATAAAAAGGCAAACAAAGACGCAGATTCTTTATGTGTTAATTTTTATTATTTAATGTTATAGGTTGAAATATATTATTTACAAAAGATAATACATAACATAATCACTCTTTTCTTGCAAGGCTCATTAGGGTTAGGGTTGTCATTAAAATAAGATTACAATTACCTTTCTCAAATGGTTATTGTTTACAAGAATAATGGAATAACTAAATAGATAGCAATTAACAGATTATCGGAATGCGAAGATTAAATAGATACCATTGGTAATGCAAAATTTTCGAATTACCGTTTGGTTATTTTGCGGGGTATTTTTTCCTGGGGAATTTTTTCGCGGGGTATATTTTCCAGGGTATTTTTTCATGGGGAATTTTTTCCGCGTTCGGTTGAACTATGTAGTAGAGTTGAATTCAATCACTAAAGAATACTGAGGTGCGCGTCGGATAAATTTGGAATTTGACGATCATGCGAAATAAATGCTAACTAACAATGTGTAAACAATACGTGAACTTAATGTAAGCGTTTATCTTTAATTTAACTAAAAAATGAATGCATTACAAAACGATGAATACATTATTATTGCTGAAATGATTTTTACTTAGTATCAGAATTCATTCTACTGTTGTGTATAAAGCATTGTAAGTATAATTGAAACGTTTGATTTAATTTTTACATATCGAATCACAACCTTATCTTTGAAAAGTCTCAAGAAGTGATTGAATGAACTCTACGTACACAAACACATATTGCACGGTGACTGACAAGTCTCAACTTGTTGTGAGAATCTCGTATGAGGCGACGCGGTAACTGTTCAGGAAAGATAGATTAGATTTTGTATTTGGATAATTTTGACCTATTAAAAAATCCGAAAATGTTTGTAAAGGTTGCCAAAATTGATTTTTTTTTCAAATTCTTTCATTTTTTCAGTTTTTATAGCAATTTTTCGATATTTTCGAAATTTCCTTTGCTGTGTGACCAAATATATATATATATATAATATATATATATATATATATATATATATATATATATATATATATATATATATATATATATATATAGGGTCCGGCAACAAGAGCCTTTTCTATATTTTCCGTTTTATATAAGCTAGATTAATAAAATTTGGAATGCAGTTATAGTTTAGTTGTGTGCATATTTTAAAATTATTCACGCGTATACAGGTTTATTTAAAGAGGACCAAATTATTATAAAAAATTTAAATGGAACACCCTGTATATTATTACTTTTTGAATTCTACACATTGTTCTAACAAATTGCAATATATTTCCTATCCTAAATATAGCCGTTTTGAGTTATTTCGATTTTCTAAATAAAATTGAAATTACATAGTTTCTTTGAAAATGTACCTCCTTAACTGTTGAAAATAAAAGTTATCTAATTTATATGAGAATAAGTACACAGATAGAGCTTCCTTTTAATGTGAAGAAAATGACGTAATAGCATACAGGGTGCTTATAATTGACTTGCTAATCAGCCATTATTCGAACTAGTAAAAGTGTACTTTTTCAAATAAAACACCCTGTATATTATTACATTTTTGGTTTCTACATATTAACCCTTATCAGTTCGCCATACAACTCCCTATCCCTAAATATAGCCGTTTCCGAATTATTTTCAATTTTTCAAAATGTATAAGACTATTGAGACATTTTTAACCCTGCATCACTCGCGCCTTCAAAAATTACGCGAGCACTCGCGCGTGAGCATTTTTCTCACACAATTATCATTTCAAAAATTGTTTGGATGTAGTCGTTTTTTTTTCTTTTTCAATGAAACGAACTCATGCATGAACTCAAATACTTTATTTTTCAAACGAATTAAAAAACTTAGCCCTATCAGTACTTTGTGAAAACCAGAAATACATTTATAGGTACAGTGAAATTAACTAAACAATGTACTTTTAAGTGAATATATGGCATAGATTAATTCAAATAGATAACAAATAAATGACAATTCTAATCATTTGAAGCATCACTGTCACCGTTTACGCCACAACATGTTGGACACGTGAAGGTGGTATGCTCTGTACAAATGGCAACATTGCAGCTAACACATCGTTTTTTTGACTTCCTATTTTTTCTTCTTGGACAAAATGCGCAAAATGCTGTGAAGCTTCTGTAGTCTGTTCAATCTGAGGCTGAAATTCAAGTAGTCTCTCAATATTTCACGCATTTTAAATGGCAATGACTTGATTGATGAACGCCTAACTAACAGTGGTTTGATCAAAAATTCCCCCAGCTTATTCAGATGAATTCTACGCTGCTCAATAACACCGGTATTACTTTTATACACGATATTGGAATTTATAGCCGCAACGTCCAAAATTGTAAAAAATTGAAGGCCATCGGCAACAAAATCTAAAACAGAATATGTTGATTTTAACTCGTCAACTACGTCAACGCCTCCTTTAGTTAGATTGTAAAATGTGACGACTTCAGGTTTCTGCAGTTCGCCAGACTGAGGATCTATGTAGTCTCCAGAATGGAACGTAGACAACATCAACACGTTTTCTGGGGTTTTGGTTTATATGACAACAATACGATGTCCTCTGGAAACCAAACATGGTACTAGGCACAGGTCTCTTTACATTTATAAATGTTGGTGGATTTCCTCTTATTTTTCCTCAGGATACCAACAAAGTTGTCTTCTTACAAGTAATTCTTTTGCTAACGGCACCGATGTAAAATAATTATCTGTAGTGATATTTCTACCTGTATTCAATATGGGATTTGCTATGCGCATTACAACCGCATATGCAGAGTTGTCAAACTGAAAAGGCCCACAGGGCTGTTTTCCTGCATATATCTCCATATTGCAGGTATAAACATCCTGGAATCTACGAGGGCATATATTTTGATGCCATATCTGGCCGGCTTGTTTGCTATGTATTGACGGAATTTGCAACGTCTTCTGAAGCTTTCTAACATCTCATCTACTGTGCAGTACTCTCCAATTTGGTAATTTTCTTGACATTTGGATACAAACTGTTCGAATATTTCTCGAATGGTAGCCAAATTATCATATTTTTTTCTTTCGTTTCTGTCATTGATATCGTCAAATCGCAATGCTCTTGCTAAAACATGAAATCGTTCTCTTGACATCGTTAGTTTGAAGCAAGCAGGTGCAAATATCGAATCACTCAAAGTTCTTTTGTATTCAGATATTGCGCCTTCCGTACTCAACTAAGTATAGGAGGCCAATAAAAGCATATATTTCGATTGGATCTGTGTCGCAATTTCTCTCTCTCTGGTATAGTTATTTTCGCAAGGTAGATATTTGTAAATTTTACTATTTGTTCAATCATTTGTTCCGTTATATATAATCCCAACATGTTTCCACAGTCATTGCATTGTTTGCAATATTTTTACTCAGGAAGGTGATGACAATATTCTTTCTGGGTGTTCGTACTAGTCATGAGCCATCCATTGAGATGTTTTCTCTTTACCAGTATAATGATGTATCGATCTATATACTGGATTATCAGGAATCTCACAAACCGAATTTTCAATGTCTTCATCAGATTGTTCTGAGTCGGTATTATGTTCACTATGTTGACTGGGAGCATCACTTTCGACGTCCTCTCGCCCCTCGTCTTCCATGACTTCTTGTTGTTGCGGTTCTTCTTGTTCTGCCCATGGTATATTGACTAACATCTCCTCTCTTTGAATTTCTTCATATCGAATTTTCGCTAATTCGACAAGCATTTGACCCCTATTCATTGTTGACAATCTAGAATAATGTCACTACGTCAATAGAACATATTTTATGTAATGAAAAAAGCAAACTTTCTTACCAAATCTTCCACCAACCAAAAACAAATATATCAACGTTAAAACTCGCGCGATGAGAGAAAGTCTCACGGTGAACGACAGACCATTGACAAGTACCCGGTACGAACACAAATCGGTACTGAGTAAGGCGCCAACTCAAGCATATCGCCGAGGACAGACAGAAAGTCAGCTAGAAGTGGGGGTAACAGCATATGCGCATAACTGTTCATATAATTTGTACATTCTTGGCGAGTGTGAGAGAAACGCTCATAGCGCGAGTGATGCAGGGTTAAATCTATGGCCTCGCATAGATAAAAAAGAACATCATAAAACAATTGTATTATACATTAAAAAACGCAACAGAAACTAATATATTATGTTAGAAGACTAATTACAATTTTTGTACTGGAGGCATTGCATGTTAACAAGAATTTGACAAATACTTCCTTCAATTTCAGGTAAAATTCTAAAATCAAGTGTGCTTCTTATAAAAATTGAATGTTTGACGTAAATAAATAAAACTGTAGTTAACCATTTACGAGTGTTATTGTTAGTAATCAAGATTTTTATAAAATGAATTTTACACAAAATGAGTTAGTTGATATGATATTCGTGTTGGGTGCTGCAGAAAGAAACTGTTTATTGGCCAGAATTTATGCTGAAAGATATGCAGATAGAAGAAATCCAAACGCAAGATAGTTTCAGAAAGTTATGAGTAGATTTATTGCAACTTCATGTGCCAATTACTCCAAACATGAACGTGTTAAACCTTCTACAAATGAAGATAGTGAATCGAAGAGGATCATCACAGAAGCCAAAAGGACATAAGTGAAATAGTTGGTATAAGTGAGAGATCAGTACGCCGTCTTTTAAAGAAGAATCGCTTACATCCCTATCATATTCAGTTACACCAAGAATTGAGCGATGCAGACTTCGATAATCGAGTAAGATGTTGTAACTGGGCCAGAGAAAAATTACTCAAAACCCAAATTTTTTTTATAATATTTTATGTACAGACGAATCAACATTTCATAAGAATGGTTTTGTTAATACACATAATTTTCATTATTATTCCTCAGAAAATCCACATTTATTAAGACAAGTTGATAATCAACATAAGTGGTCTTTAAGTGTCTGGGGTGCCATCGTTGGGGATTATGTCATCGGTCCATTTTTTTTTGATGGACACTTGAATGGTGAGAAGTACCTTAACTTTTTGCGTAACGATTTACCGGGCTTATTAGAAAATATTACTCTTGATATTAGATCCACAATGTGTTATCAACATGATGGCGCTCCTGCTCACTACTCTGCAGATGTAAGAGATTATCTCAATAGAGTCTTTCCAAATAAATGGATTGGGCGAAATGGACCTGTGAGGTGGCCAGCTAGGTCCCATGATCTGACAAGAATATATTTCTTTTTATGGGGATACATAAAAAGTATTGTCTATAGGGGACCACCAACCACTGCCGAAGATATGCGTAATCGTATAACACAGGCTTTTCATAGCATTACTCCTGAGTTGTTGCGTAGAGTTGAACAATCTTTTAAAGATCGACTTCCGGTCTGCATCCGAAAAAACGGACAACATTTTGAACGATTATTATAAATCGTTATCGCTAATGATTAGCGTTAAATTATTATTTTTTTATTTTATTAGTTTTGTATTTTTAGAAATAATTTTAATAATTATAGTGTATTAGTTTCTGTTGCGTTTTTTAGTTTGCAATACAATTGTTTTCCACTGTTTCTTTTTCTATTTATACGAGACCATGGATTTAAAAAAATGTTCCAATAATCTTATACATTTTGAAAAATTGAAAATAATTCGGAAACGGCTATATTTAGGGATAGGGAATTGTATATCGAATTGATAAGAGTTAATATGTAGAAACCAAAAACGGAATAATATACAGGGTGTTCTATTTGGAAAAAACTTACTAGTTGGAATAATGTCTGATTGGCAAGTCAATTGTAAACACCCTGTATGCAATTATGACATTTTCTTTGCATTATAAGAAAGCTCTATCTGTGTACTTGTTCTGATATAAATTAGATAACTTTTGTTTTTCAACGGTTAAGGAGGTACATTTTCAAAGCTATCTCTGTAATTTCAATTTTTTATAAAATCGCATAACTCAAAACGGCTATATTTAGGGATAGGGAAATATATTGCGAATTTGTTAGGAACAATGTGTAGAATTCAAAAAAGTAATAATATACAGGGTGTTCCATTTCAATTTTTTTATTATAGTTTTGTCGTCTTTAAATAAACAACCTGTATACACGTGAATAATTTTAAAATATGCACACAACTAAACTGTAATCCTATTCCAAATTTTATTAATCTAGCTTATATGAAACGGAAGATATAGAAGAAGGCGCTCTTGTTGCCGGACCCTGTGTATATATATATATATATATATATATATATATATATATATATATATATATATATATATATATATTAAAGTACATACAGTAAAAAATTAACTCGAGTGGGACTTGAACCCACGACCTCCACTTTGCTAGAGTGGGGCTCTTCCAACTGAGCTATCGAGGAGGCAAGTTACAATCGACTCAAACTTAAACTTAAAATTTTTATTTTGCTATAATAAAAATTTTAAGTTTAAATTAGGTTTGAGTCGATTGTAACTCTCGATCATGAAAAAGTGAAGTCGTAATAACTAACTATAGAAATTGTAATGAACGAACAAAAGTTCAATGTAATAATAATTAACTGTATTTATTTAAAATTAACTTTTAAATTACGTACAGTACAATATTAACTCGATAGCTCAGTTTGAAGAGTCTCACTCTACCAAAGTTGAGGTTGTGAGTTCAAGTCCCACTCGAGTTAATCTTTTACTGTGTGTACTTTAAAAGTTAATTTTAAATATATACAGTTAATTATTATTACATTGAACTTTTTACATTAATTACATTCTGTTCGTTCATTACAATTTCTATAGTTAGTAGAAATTAATTGTAAAATTTAAAAAAACAAATTTTCCAAAACTCCCACCTTTTTCTTTTCAATCTTCCACCTAAACTTGGCACAAGGATTCCTTCAGGAATATTTGCTTTTTCTGCCACAATTAGTTCGACAAGATCCTCTGGGTGTGTTACAGAAAGTGTGGAAGATGAATTAGATGTGCTCCGTTGTGTATTCTCAATTTCAGTTGAACTTCTGAGGTATAATGGCCTGAAACGACCCAACATTGTAACGATATAATCTGATTTAATACAGAGTACTACACTAAAACCAACACATTCATATGATATTTAAAAACGCCTTTGTAACTGTGTTACCTTTGAACAAGGTTTAAACCAGTTTCATAATACTAGGCCTTAAGATTATTAATCCTTGACTGCACGCTAGCGGGATTTTTGCCGCATTTCATTTTTCTAGCGTTTCGCTGGGCATATATCATACTAGGCGCTTATTTAAGTATTTAATAGTTAATTAAAATATAATAATTGAAAACATGCACCCATAATATGCTAAAACAAAAATTAAGATGAAATATAAAAATCCTTGTAATCTTTACATAAAGAAACGTAAATTTTCATTTTTAGTTGTAATTAACAATTAATTATTTATTAATGAACAATTGAATATGTATTAGGATATCTGCAAAATTAAAATTATAATTAAAAGAAAAAAAAACAAAAAATACTCGAGAAAGGAAATTATTTTATAAAATGTTAGAATTCAAATCAATCTTCTTCGTCATCTGGACTATCCCGACAATGGTGACATTTTATGGTCATTTGTGAAATGCAAGCAGGTGCCACACTTGTTTTTGGTCTTGTTGTTTCTGTGTGTTCCACATAAAAAGCATGAGCCCAAAAGACGATTTGGAGGATCATTGGTCTGTACTACTGCATAATTCTTAGTAAGAAACGCTTTCACATCAGTAGGTAGATTACCAATTTTCGGTCCTTTTTTTAAGTAGTCTTCCAAAAGATGAAACGCCAGTCCTTCGATGAAATCCATTCTTGGTCTCTTGTGTTCGTCATTCGCCATGTTATTAGCTACATAAATGACGTGAGCATTAACAGAAGCCATATCTAGAAATCGAAATAAGAGAAAGGGCCATCTTCGGGTTTGTCTTGTAGTGGAGTAATTTGCACTTCTGGTCTACAGTATCGACACCCCCTTTAGTTTTATTGTAATCAAGTATTATATGTGGTTTCCCAGTTTCAGGAACAATTTCCTCTTTATGGTGCATCGAGGAAGAAGTATCACACATTTATTTATTTTTGTTACATATAACACGAGGGTACAGGTATCCTGAAAACCAAAAATTGAACTTTTTAGCTTGCACATTTTATTTGGAAGAAATTCTCTTGGGATATCTGGCTTGTTTTTTTCATCGTGCCTAAGAAAGTGATCCCATTCTCAAGTAAATACATTGCTAGATCCATGCTGGAATAATAGTTGTCTGTGGTTAGATTCCTATTAGTTTGTTTTATGGGCTCAACCAGTCTCTTTACCACATCTATGGCTTTATTTGAGGCTCTAAAAGGTCCAACTGGTTGAAGCCACAGTATATTTCAAAATTATAGGTGTAATAGGTTTTTGCGTCACACATTGCATATAGTTTGATTCCAAACGTCCTGGCTTGTCAGGCAAATACTGCACAATCCCACAACGCCCACGGTACGGCTGCAACATCTCGTCAACGGTTACATATGCGGATGAGCAATAACAAGATATGAAATTATTATTAAGTTGTGTGTATATGTTTCTGATGGCGCCAGTTTATCGGTTTCTTTCTTACTTCTCTAGTTGGCAAGTCATCAAATCGAAGTTTCCGTAATAAGAAACGAAACCTATTTATTCCAAAAGCTGCCCTGCATATCATAATACCTGTGCCGTTAGTTTTCCATGCCCTTCTTGCGTCGGCCTTACAGCTTTTGTTAATTGAGAGTATATATAAAATTCCAAATAAGGCCATTATTTCTGTACGGGACGTTTCTTTTCTATATTTCTCTCTTGAGCTTGCCATTTTAGTTTGAATATATTGGTTCGTCCACTTTACAACCTCATCAATCATTTCGCTAGTAAACATCAGTAGAAAAGCATCCATTTTTGTCACGGCATTCCTCCCATTACGCACTGGACTAGGTAAAATCCTAAGTATATTTGATGCTCTTGTTTTAGCAGTTGAAACTGCTAATGAGGAATTTAGTCAGAAAGTATCATTTTTCCTTCCTTGTCCTAAGTAAACTTCATAAGCTGTATCCATATATTCATCATTTTCTTCACCAGACTGTTTACTTGCACTGGAGTGATCATCATTTATTTGATTATCCTCTTGATCAATTTCGCTTTCATCAGACAAATCATACAAAGGGCCTTGTTGATTGTTTCCTGCAACTGATTAATTTCTTTCATCTTCTTCAAGTTCTTGTAATATTCTTTCAAAATCACTCTCTCGAACCACTTTATTCAATGTCGATCTGAAAATAAAGGTGTACACGTGAAAAAAAATGCCATAAGTAAAACTAAAAATTCGGTCCATATTACGCTTTAGAAAACAACGAAAATTATCAAACAACAATCGACATTATCAGAACAGAATAATTTGTTCATTTTTTACACTGCAGTAAAATGGAAAAAATAGCCCACTTGGATATCCCTCTATTTACTTCTTTAGCACTGATGAAGTAGAGTTTGAAACTGTCATGTGAACTGTGTAAAGAAATAAAACACGTTTTTTTTATTACGACTTATTTTTATTTTATGTTATCATGAAATAGAAGAAATAAGCTTATAAACATTTATACTAATTTATAGGTAAACAAAATTAAGCAAATTATATCATAAAATGAAAATATTAATACTTACATAATCTTGTATTATAAGTGTTTTGTAACTGTGGTTTCCTATTAGTGGAGTTGATCGGCCTATTTCCACAGTTTATGCTTTTTGAGCGCGACGTTTCGGAAGCGTACTCTGCTTCCGTCATCAGGCTTAGTCCTGAGAAGGACTGTTTTCGCACTTGAGTCGAATTCATATGGTATATATAAAATTTTTTCCCAAACACTTCACTACTCTTAGATTCGAACCTGGTACCTTTCACTTACTAGTCTGACACCTTTGCCACTGAGCCACGGGTAATCCAATATATATATATATATATATATATATATATATATGTATTAAACTTTTCGTGGTTGCGCAGAAGTTTATTGCCCATATTGCGCAGTAACTTCTTGCGCAGGTGTATTGCGCTTAAGCTCTTCGCGCATTATTGGAATCCATATGGGTTTCATTTCTACACTAGCTTGGCTTATTGGATTTTCTGCTGGTGCGATGTATGTGGCTTCTTTGAGTTGTCGACGAGTTGTGTTCACGTCCTTTGCCACTATCTGTATGTTATCCCATTGGATGTGGTGGTCTTCGTTCCAGACATGTTCGGCGATTCTTGATCTTTCTATTTCGCCCTTGCGGACGTTGTTCTTGTGTTCCTGTGTTCTCTCTTTGAGTGGTCTACTGCTCTCTCCTATGTATGCTCCACCGCATTCACACGGTCGATTATATACACAATTCTTGGAATTCTGATCTTCATTGTATGGTTTGGTTTTGGTTAGTATTCCCCTGAGCGTTCTGGTCGATTTGAAGGCACTGCGTATCTTGCATTTGCTGTCTATCCTTCGTATTTTGTCTGAGGTACCTTGTATATATGGTATTATCGCTGTATATTTAGGTTTTTCTTTTTCGGTTACCCTTTCCCTGTTTAGGTTAGCTGTTGGATCGGGGTAGCCATTTTCTTTGAGTGTCCTAGCGATATTTTCTTTTTCTTTGTTCAGATTCTCTTGTTTTGAGCATATCGTTTTTGCTCTATCGTACAAGTATTTTGCCACATCTAACTTCACGTTTTTGTGGTGATTGGAGTTGTAGTGTAGGTACCTCCCCGTGTGGGTAGGTTTCCTGTATACACTTGTCGTGAAAGTGTTGTCATTCCTGTGTACAAGTACATCCAGGAATGGCAGTTTTTGTTCCGACTCCAATTACATTGTGAATTTTATGGAGGGTACGCGGCTATTTAGATGATCTAGGAATTCATCTAGCTTATGCTTGCCGTGTTGCCAAACTACGAAAGTATCGTCCACGTATCTAAGCCACATCCTTTGTTTCTATGTGAATTCGGATATCGCTTGGTCTTCAAAGTCTTCCATGTATATATTGCTCACTATGGGTGATAGTGGGGAACCCATCGCCATCCCAAACTCTTGTTGGTAGAATTTGTCTTCTACCTGGAAATATGTAGTTCTAATGCATATTGTCAGAAGTTCCATTATTGTGTTTACCGAGAGTTGCGTCTAACGTTTCATCCTTTTCCAGCTTGTCTCTTATGATAGTTAGTATCGGTAGGCACATTTGTGAATAGACTCATAATGTCGAAGCTTACCAGTATTTCTTCGTGGTTTGGTTGGAAGTTTCAGATGGTTTCCACGAAGTGCTGCGTATTCTTGACCATAGACTCGGTTATTCCCGATAAGGGTGTGATGATACCTAGCAGATAGTATGCTAATGGGTGGCAAGGTGAATTTTTCGAGCTCACAATTGGTCTCAGAGGAATTCCCTGCTTATGAATCTTTGGTAGGCCGTACAGATGCGGAAGTTTTCTGTAGTGTGGGGTAAGTCTAGTTCTCTGGTAGTCGGAGAACTCCCCCTTATGTTTCGCCAGCGTCAGGTATATCCGTCTTTCGATTGATGGTGTGGGGTCTTTTGGTATTTGTTTGTATTCGCCCCGTTTAGTAGTTCTTGGATCTTACTGCTGTAAGTGTCCATATCCATTACCACAGTCGGTTTCCTTTGTCTGCCGGGAGAATTTTGATCGATGGGTCATTTTTAAGGAAATGACCGCTCTCCTTTCTAGATTAGGGAAGTTAGGTTTAGTTCGTCTAGATGAATCTAGGACTGATCTAATCTTGCTTCTGTATTCTTCGGCTTCTTCAGGATCTAATTTCATAGCTGTTTTTTCGACTGCGGTTATTACAGCTACTTTCGAAATATCCCTCGGTGTTATCGCATAGTTCAAGCCTTTGTCCAGAACCTGCATTTCGTTTTCGTTCAACTGTCATTTAGAGATGTTTATGACAGTGTTTTTCGATTGATGTTGGTTGGTTCTTTCTTCTCCTTCATTAGCTTTTCGATTTTCTTCGGCTGAATTTCCTTGTGCATTGCCTTGGTCTTCGAATATTTACTTCTGGTAGCCGTATTTATCCTATCACAGTCTTGTTCGTTCACTCGATTTCGAATGGTTTCTCTAATCTCGTTGCATTGGTGTTCGAGATGGTACTTTCTGAAACGGTGATGGCTGATTCGCTCTTTGAATAACGCTTCTCTAGCTCTCTTTGCGATTATTGATATTTTCGGCTGCGTATCGGGTTTTGATGTTTAGCCCGGTGGGTATTACGTTGTTATCACGGGCTTTGCAGAGGAAGGTTAGATGGTTCTCCTCTAGTGTTAGCTTGTTCATTGATGTTTCAAGCTTTCTGAAAAGTTGTTTGACTTTGGAGCCGTACCGAGTTACTAATTCTGTATTATAAGTGTTTTGTAACTGTGGTTTCCTATTAGTGGAGTTGATCGGCCTATTTCCACAGTGTATGCGACGTTTCGGAAGCGGACTCTGTTTCCGTCATCAGGTTAAGTGCTGAGAAGGGCTGTTTTCGCACTTGAGTCGGCAGAGCATACGTAGGAGAGAGCAGTAGACCACTCAAAGTGAGAACACAGGAACACAAGAACAACGTCCGCAAGGGCGAAATAGAAAGATCAAGAATCGCCGAACACGTCTGGAACGAAGACCACCACATCCAATGGGATAACGTACAGATAGTGGCAAAGGACGAGAACACAACTCGTCGAAAACTCAAAGAAGCCACATACATCGCATTAGCAGAAAATCCAATAAGCCAAGCTAGTGTAGAAATGAAACCCATATGGATTCCAATAATGTGCGAAGAGCTGAAGCGCAATACATCTGCGCAAGAAGTTACTGCGCAACATGCGCAATAAACTTCTGCGCAACCACGAAAAGTTTATATATATATATATATATATATATATATATATATATATATTACTCCGTGGCTCAGTGGCAAAGGTGTCAAACTAGTAAGTGAAAGGTACCAGGTTCGAATCTAAGAGTAGTCAAGTGTTTGGGAAAAAATTTTATATATACCATATGAATTCGACTCAAGTGCGAAAACAGTCCTTCTCAGGACTAAGCCTGATGACGGAAGCAGAGTCCGCTTCCGAAACGTCGCGCTCAAATAGCATAAACTGTGGAAATAGGCCGATCAACTCCACTAATACTTACATAATGTCTCGCAACAAGAAAAATACTCGTAATCAAAATAACGTAAGTACACGCTAGCGGCAAAACACCCGCAAGTAAGACTTTTCAACCTTTGAACTAACTGGCAAAACGTGCTAGCCCAACACCACCTACAAACAAGGCCAGTCAACTTAAAACATGACGTCATCATTAGTAGGTTATTGACGAAGCTAGCCGTATATACGCGCGTTATTTAAAAATCACCTGCTTTATAATTGGTTGCAAATTACTGAAAAAAATATAACACTTTGTAAAAAATACATATAAATAGGTATTATTTATTTACAATAAGGTGTGAGGAGTATCAAAATGACCACAACTTCTTACTAATTCTTTTTATTCTGTTTTATTCGTTTACATTGGGACATGGTTTTTGTTTTTACATCATTTCGTTTCTTAACAAAATTATTTAACAAAATATTTGTAGTAGAGTGTAAAATTTTATGTATTAACTCAACTTTAGCATGTTTTTTGCAATTATACCTAAAAAAATGTCTAAATCTAAGATTTTTATTCGTTTCTAAAGTTAATGTGTTTGAAATTTCTCTATGATTGTTTTCAATTAAGAAGTCATGTTCAGTAAGAAGTAGTTTTTGTACAATTAAGTAATTATAAGCAACAAGGGTTACTACACGTTCACTTGGGTAGCTTAAGCCTCCACGATCGTTTGCAGAAATCAAAGTAGAAAAATTTACAAATTTACCATCTTCTTTTAAAATTAATTTGCAATAATTACATTGTAATTTTTACCCTGCAGTATAAGCCGCATATCCGGAAATATATACAATAATGGGCCATGTATTGTCATCGATAGAGTCTATTTCATCATCGTCTGTAATGCAGGCATCTTTAATTAAAATTGGAATTTTTTCCATTACATTTGTCTCCCCTTCAGGCCCTTCTTTAAATGAAGAAATATCTTCTATAGTTAATTGTACATCACCATGTGATACAGATTTTAAAATTAATGGTATCACACTTTGCATGCGCAACTTTGACTCGGATTCAAAAACTTGTCGAATTGAAACATGATATTGTGCCCCAGCCTGCTGCCGGTACTTTCCAAATCTATCCTCCAGTTTGTCAGTCTGTACTTGTCCACATAAGAAAAAATTAAAGTTTTTGATGTCCAAACAATAATTTGCCATTTTAATTAGGGCATCTGTACTTTGATATAAAACTTTATGGGTTTCTGAAGTTAATTTTCCTTCAGACTGACATTTTTCCCATCGGGATAACCAATTTAAGTAACTTGTCAAAAAACTTAAATGTTCTGATGTTTTAGTGATCGGTTCTTGAAAACTGTTCCTTTAAGTAAAGTTTTAACATTAACAATATCCCACCATGTACCGGGTGGCCAACTAGGAACGGCCGTCGGCCATATCTCAGGAATGGATTATAGCACAGGTTCAGGAAAAAAATTTTATAACATAAGTGGCCTCGAGAAACGTCTGGAAATTATTTTCAGAATTGTAGGTCCACCGCTAGAGGGCGTATTTGACAGTTAAAATTTTAAAAAGCAAAATTTTTCAAAATTTACTCAATTAAGGTGCATATTAAATATTATAATCAGATTCCTCGACAAATTCTGCATATTTTTTATTTGACAAGTTTTAGTCTATCTCTTCAAATAAGGGGGGGGAGAGTGGGAACCTTGTTACGAAAAAACGCCTTTAATTTAGGTTCTGCTTGACCGATTTTAATAAACTTGATGTTGTTTGAAAGAGCTTTTGTTAAACAATAGAAAATTTGTAAATTTGAAGCAATTTGATTAATAACATAAATGCTAGAGGGCGCTGTTTAATATTTTTTAATATTGTGTTTTCTCTTTACAATTTTAAATGGAAGCATAAAAATTTAAGTAGGTCTTTAAAAAGTAGACTAAATTAGTAATAAAACAGTGAAAACTGCAAGTCGATATCTTTTTCCTATCCTGAGATATCGTAAGAAACAGGTAAATGGCGGGAATTGTTCTTCCAACGTCTAGTAGGCTAGTTAGCGTTAACGGAAATTATTAAATTTAGCCTGGATGAGAAGATCTTACATTGGTCTGCAGTAACTTAAACTGTTATCATACTAATGTTATGGTTGCCGTCAGATTACCTAAATGTAATGCTGTCGCTACTAACAATGAGAACAAATTATAAAATAATAATGTGATAAATCTAACATTTTTCTAATTATATAAGACTGTTATATTTGTTTCTAAGCGATGTGTTAGTAAATCAAAAGCATAAAATATCAATAAAAACCGGTATTTGCCCAGCAACAACAAATACAGTTTAAAATATGAATTACGATTTACTGATGACAACAAAATTAGTAAAGAGGGCCATGTAAGATATAAAATAAATTCCCTGTTGAAAACAAGCAAGCTATGATTTTCACGCATATGTCAAAAATTATTCATCGTGTTGCATTTAATAGACTTTCTTTATCTTTTCGTACCAAAATGATTCTTACAAATGAAGCATTTAATATGTTGGCAGTTTATTTTGAATGTATGAGAAATGCAACCGTTGCTGCTAGAGTGTATGCACTGCAGTACCCAAACAGATGGCATCACAGCAGAAGGGTTTTTCTCCGACTCGCACACCGTGTGCGTACTACTGGAAATGTGAATCTTCCTGTGTACCGAAGACAACGCAGAGGTAGAACAGAGGAAAATGTTATTGATGTTTTAGCTTATGTAAATGTTAACCCTCATTAAGCACCAGAGCTATAGCTAGAGACTTGGGTATATGTCGAACCACCGTCCAAAATATTTTAAGAGAACACAGGTGACTACTTATTTATTAATGCATGTTTTATTCGGTATTATAATGATAAAAATGTTTTAATTTTTTCGTTTGTCGTTATATGTTTGTCATTTTTATCATACTGAAAATGTCATTACATCAAAGTTAACTTGTGACAACATGACTAATGTATTTGCCGCCATTTTATGTCTAGTTTCAATAAAACACCAAATTATTTAATGAATCTCGTTTATGCCGATAGACCCACAACAAGAGCTGACATGATTGAAAGAATGCGACAGACAATACGAAGTATTTCAAGGCCAGAAATTGAAACTGCTGTTCTATCCACGCGTCAGCGATTGATTTCATGCATTGAAAATGATGGACGACATTTCGAACATCTAGGGCGACGCTAATTACGTAGTTATTTATTTAAGGTTTTAATTGTTAGATTTATCACATTATTATTTTATAATTTGTTCTCATTGTTAGTAGCGACAACATTACATTTAGGTAATCTAGCGGCAACCATAACATTAGTATGATAACAGTTGAAATTACTGCAGACCAATGTAAGATCTTTTCATCCAGGCTAAATTTAATAATTTCCGTTAACGCGAATTAGCTTACCAGACGTTGGATGAACAATTCCCACCATTTATCTGTTTCTTAAGATATCTCAGGATAGGAAAAAGATATCGACTTGCAGTTTTCACTGTTTTATTACTAATTTAGTCTACTTTTTAAAGACCTTCTTAAATTTTTATGCTTCCATTTAAAATTGTAAAGAGAAAACACAATATTAAAAAAATATTAAACAGTGCCCTCTAGCATTTATGTTATTAATCAGATTGCTTCAAATTTACAAATTTCCTATTGTTTAACAAAAGCTCTTTCAAACAACATCAAGTTTATTAAAATCGGTCAAGCAGAACCTGAATTAAAGGCGTTTTTTCGTAACAAGGTTCCCACTCGCCCTCACCCCTTATTTGAAGAGATAGACTAAAGCTTGTCAAATAAAAACTATGCAGAATTTGTCGAGGAATCTGATTATAATATTTAATATGCCCCTTAATTGAGTAAATTTTGAAAAATTTTGCTTTTTAAAATTTTAACTGTCGAATACGCCCTCTAGAGGTGGACCTACAATTCTGAAAATAATTTCCAGGCATTTCTCGAGGCCACTTTTGTTATAAAAATTTTTTTCTCTGTGCTATAATCCATTCCTGAGATATGGCCGACGGCCGTTCTTAGTTGGCCACCCGGTACAGAACAATTCAATATAGTTGGCAGTATCTTCATAACTTTCTAAACCTTTGGTTGGACCTAATTCTCTTAATGCCGTTACCATATTTCTGTTAAAGACTTGCAAAGTTAGCTTCACATTCTGTCGTTCTATTGAAGGGGGAAAAAGAGCTTTTAAGGAAAGAGAATATCCATATTTCAGCAATTTATCTTTTTTTAAAGAATGCATCTGTTTTAATACTTCAAATGAAGCAAGTCTCATTACTTCCTTATTGAAATCTGGGTACATCATATGTTGATGAGGTTTTTGGTTTAACCAGTTGTTTTTAATGTTTTTCATTAAATGTACGGTATCTACTAAATAAAAAAGAGGTCTCGCTGCATCCTTTGGGTGAGAGTAAGTGTTTAAATACAAAACTGGAGGGTCACTAAAGAATGCCATGGCTTTCTGATTGATTGTATTGTTATCTGTAACAACTGCTAAAACTTCAAAGCCTATATTTTCTAAACCCAATATAATTCTTTTTATAAAATTGTGCAACATGTCTGCATTGAGAGTTCTAACTGGTATAATATGTACAACATCTTTATAGGTTGACAAAACACTGTTAATCATAAATACGTGGCCATTTGTGGCACATTCATAACTGTTAAATGCACCACCTACAATATTTCCACCCGTCTCATCCATATACGGCTTAATATGAATTTCATCTACCATTAAAACTACTGTTTTATCTTTGCATTCAAAAATTTAAATTTAGTAGAAGCATAATGTAAAAACCCTGACTCATTTTGTTCCAGACGAGGGGTCTGTAGTAAGAGTGCTACAGATTCTCTTTACTGTACTTGAAGAAGGTAGAATTAAGTTTCCCGAATGACGAATAAATCTATATGCATGAGGAGAAATGGAATGCAGCAAACCACAAAATAAAGTTGTTTCACACGAATATCTTAATCTAGTTTTACAACTGTTAGACAGTAATTTAACTTGGTCAAGTATAAATGTAATAGAACTTTTATAATCTTGCAACTTGCGTAACAGTGACTGAAGAGCTTCTGTGATTAAATCAATGTTCTGTTTAAGCGATTTATCTTCACATTTTTGTATTAAAGTGGATTGTGAAATTAAACAGAGAACCTCTTCTATCATATTTACATTATTTACAACTATGGGGAATTTTAATTTACTTCCTGGTAAAGATATAATTTCAACATCCCCAGAATATACAGACAGTGTAAGATCCTCGGATATACAAAGAAAACATTTAATTGTAGGTTTTAAGTATGATTATCCACGTAAAAAAGTAGACAGTTATTTTTGTTGTAGTTACCCAATTGCCTAAATCTATATTTCCTAGTTTACTACGAAGTTCATTAACGCTAGTAAAAGCTTTGCGATCATTATAAGATTTGTCAGATTCGATGCTCATTATTTTGTATCCTTTCACATTCTAAGCGCATTTTTTTTTGTTCTGGTTCTTCTCGATGTTGAACTTTCTGCTTTAACATGTAACGAGGCCAATTGGGAAATTGACTTGGAACTACCCCTAATACAAAATAGAACTTAATGAATAAGAACATAAATAAAATTAAAAACGAACCATTTACTAATCGTGGGCGATCTAATGGAGCCGTTAATAATGTTCCAGTTTTCTCATCATAAAATCTTGTTACCCTTTCCAACTCGTCGTGTTGAAAATGCAATTCGCAAACCTACAATAAATTTAATAGGTAGTAGCAATTAATGTATGTAAAACACTTACTCTTGTATTACTTGTGGGTGAAAAATTCAGTCGATGTATGGCATTAACCCATTTTTTCTTAAGGTCAACATCTTTCGGAAAACCAACAGTAGCAACTTTGGGACCACCTTTATAGTTGCCCCTGCATTTTGGTACACAACATGTATAGGGCATTTTCTAAATTAAAAAATATTGAATTAAATTCCTTTAACGTTTAACTAAATATAATAATGTGCTACCTACATAATATAGGGATGCAATGCTCTTTAACCCTCCGTCAGGCGCATTGGATCTGCTAGATCCAGCGATGACGTTTCATTCCCTCTCTCGCTACTTTGTGGGCGGCGCCGGTTGCGGTCCTCAGTAGCTGTTTGTTACCAAATGAGTCTTGAGTACATATTAATCAGTTGTCGTTTGGCATTGCTTTGTTCACGTTATTGACAAAAGTATCTGTGAGATCCATTGCGCTCTGTTGTGCAACTTTTTGCAAAGTAAGTATTGTTTAATTAACATTTAGATTTTCTAGGAGATATGTATTATTTTATTTTTATTATAGCTAAATACAGTAAAACAATGGCTTGACATTGCAAAAGCTGACTACTTTCAACAATTCAAAGTTGAAAATTATTTATTATTGTTTCTTTTATTGTTGTTTCAGATTTTTTTTTTTAAAAATGAGTGAGAGATTGTATAATACTTCCAATGAGAGAGATGTACAAGATTTGATGAGCTTATTAGAACAGGATAGTGAGGATAATTCATTCTTGGCTGAGAATTTTGAAGATGAAAGTGACATTGATAGTCAAGACGAAGTTGAGGAACGGGATGGTGACTCGGAATCAGAGCAGTATGGTGACGAATCTGCTGATGACGAAGATCTAGCTCCACAATCAGACTTTTTTCTAGGAAAAGATAAAGTTACCAAGTGGAAAAGAATTCCTTCATTGAGAACCGTACGAAGGGCAACCCACAACATACTTACTTGTATGTCTGGTGTAATAGGAGACGCTAAGTCAGCAAAAACTGCAGTCGATTGTTGGAGTTGTTTGTTTTCCGACGACATTTTGTCAGACATTGTAAAATACACTAACCAATATATTCAATGTATCAAAGCAAATTATTCGAGAGGGACATCAATCCACCGATGTAATAGAGCTAAAAGCATTCATTGGATTGTTGTTCTTGAGGTGCGCACAAAGGGAACAAACAGAGTCTTGAAGACCTCTGCAAGGACAATGGAAAATTGAAAATTTAGCCTCGTGATGTCTATCAAAAGGTTCAAGACTCTAATTCGATCTTTACGTTTCGATGACCGTGATACCAGATCAACAAGACACGCAGAAGATAGGCTTGCATACGTGATATTTTCACTAAATTTACAGAACTGCCGAAATAGCTTTTCGCTCGGTGAAAATGTAACAATCGACGAAATTCTGCCAGGTTTCCGTGGCAGATGTGTTTCGGCAGTACATACCTTCTAAACCGAACAAATACGGTATTAAAATATATGCACTTGTCGATGCAAAATGTATTACTCCTACAACTTGGAAATTTATCCTGAAAGCAGCCACAAGGGCGTTATTTGCAAACAACAAGCCTTCCGATGTAGTCAAGAGATTGGCTAGACCTTTATTTGGATCTGGCGCAACATTACTGCAGATAACTGGTTTACGGACTTTCAGCTAGTCGAAGATCTAAAAAAAGAATTGTCCTATGTCGGCACAGTAAAAAAATAAGAAGGAGTTACCGCCTTTATTTGTTTCTACCAAGCAAAAGAACTATATACCAGCTTGTTTGGTTTCAAAAAGGACTACTGTAGTTTCATACGTTACACGCAAAAGTCCGGTAAAGAATGTCATCCTTGTGTCCACGCTCCATGATAATGACAACTCCATTGATCCTGCTTGAACAAAAAAGTAAACCAAGCATAATTACATTTTACAATTCAACAAAAGGAGGAGTGGACACAGCCGACCTGATGTGTGGAACGTACAATACTGCTCGAAACGTCAAAAGATGGCCAATGGTTATATTTTTCACGATGCTCAATATAAGTGGTATCAACTCCCAAGTTATATACCTTGGTAATAAACTAGATCCAATGCGAAGAAGATTGTACCTGTAGCAGTTGTCCCACGAGTTAGTCTTAGGAGAAATTACACGAAAAAGCATGAAATCTGTTGGATTGCCAGTAGACCTTCAGCTGAAACTAAAAAGATTTCGTCCGGTTGATGAAGAAACAACTGAAGAATCATCCCCAGGACCATCGAAAAGACTAAGATGCCAACCATGTTTAGTGGAGACTCGTACTAGAAGAATGTCAAAATATAAGTGTCAAAAATGCAACAAAACAATTTGTTTGTCACATGTTTTTTTTGTCTGTGAACCTTGCAACAATGTATAAACAACTTAGAGGTAAATTTAATAATATTACTATGCTTATATTTTGCATTTCCTTACTATTTTTTTCATTCTTTTTATATTTGTATCATTATATTTTATTGACGTGAAAAAATATATTAATGCTTTGAAGTATAACTTGTTTATTTTAATAAACATTGATTAACTGCTGAAGGATTTGCTTAAATGTGGAACGAGGTGGTCAGGAAGAAAATGGATCTCACAGTTCCATTGCGCCCGAACATGTCACAAAAGATATTGCGTCCGACGGAGGGTTAAGTACCTATGTGAAAAGCTGTACGTATAAGTTTAAGTTAAGGTACCTAGGTACTTGTAATAAATGGAGCTTAGGACAAAAACAGGTGCCACTATAGTATGTGCACTACCTGCGCTACCATCACTATAGTATGTGCACTACCGACAGTGCAAAGTTGACGCGTGCACTACCTAATGTAATTTATTGTTTATTGAGAATAAATACTGAATTAAAAAGAAAATACACAATTAGCAAATTTTTATTGTTCATTGAAAATAAAAATCATGTAGGTATTTAAACAAAATCCAGAATTAGCAAATTTTTATTGAATATTAGGTAAGTAAGTATAGGTAGTAGGTAAGTAAATCATAAATCATAACAAATTATAATATATAACTCAACAAATTACACATACACAGTTTGAATATCTCTTAAAAACGCCCTGAATTCATACTCTTCACCTGTTCTTAGACTTAAAATAGATTTAAATTTACTTGCTTATTTCATTACGATAATGAGGATTTCTGGAAATTAAATAGTAATTTTCTAATATCATTAAGACGAAATGATTATCGGTAATGTTCAGGTAGTGCGCACCTTAAAATAGAAATTTACCCGGTAGTGCATTTTATTTGGTAGTGCGCATACTATGTTACCCAAAAACAAACACATGGTAGCTACATAACCTATTTAAGTAGGTATTTAATTATGCTTAAAACTGTGTACGTTTAAATGAACTAGTTGTATCTACGGCTTACATTAAGTATATTTACCTATTATTTATTTAAATATCAATATTCATTTAAAAAGCACAATAAGCCAACAAAACACAAAAATCGCTCATACACAAACCTTCAAATGATAACATAAACGTTCACTAAACAGTAAACCAGCGCAAACATTTACCTACTTCTGATGACGTCACATCAACTGTTTCAGCTTGTTGCTTGGCCTTGTTTGTAGGTGGTGTTGGCTAGCCCCCACCACGGCATTGTATCCCATTAGTTATAGTTCCGAAGGAAGATACCTGGAGAGCCACATGCCAGTAGTGAGAGAAGACGGTAAATTGAGACTTTCAAGCTGAAATGTGATGTCATCATCACTCTTTTATGCGCATGCCTTATCTACATGAATACGAATATTTAAAAATGGTTTAAATATCACTTTCAATGTCAAATTGCTACAGCGCTGGTGGTGAGTTGCTTGCAACGCTTTTGGTGCGGGTTCGAATCCCCGGCCATACAATTTTTTTTTAGGTTACTGTAGTTTTGTTTATCTAATCTACTTTTAGGTTACTGTAGTTTTGTTTATCTAATCTAGTATTGCTATGTTTTACAGTGTATGGGGTTTACAGTAGTATGGCGCCAAAATGATGACGTCTAACATACATGACGTCATCGACGGAAAGTCTCAATCTACCGCCTCCTGTAGTGAGTAGTTGCGTCGACATTTCAATGGCTATAAAAAGTGCGGCTAAAAACCCGCTTAGCTTGCATTTAAGGGTTAAGCGAATTCATATGTAACTTACTAATACATCTTACTATTTGATATGTTTCTTTACAAAAAGGAAGTGGGATGGCGCATTTTTTTAAGTACCTTTCACCTGAAGGTTTCACATCGAAATCATCTATTATAAAATGGCTAGAACAGATTACAGTTCGCACTGACATCTATCTATCCTCTTCGAAACCCAGTAATGGAAACCAAACCCGCCTTTGGTTGGGATTATTAGGAAACCTTCAATACATTAATAATTTAATAAAAATATTGGTCTTGTAACTCAAAAATAAGTTTTAACAATTAAAACTTCAGACAAAAGGTTAAACCACTTCATTAATCTACAAAATTAATATTTTACATAAACTATTCTCTGCACAGAAGTATTAGTAAGATTGATAATAACATTTTACTTATTATTTACCTATATTAATGAATCATCCATTAGCAATATGACTAACATTAATTGTAACAACATTTATTTGTGTGATTATTTTTGTTTACTAGGGGTCTTTGCAAATAATTAATGTTACGTCTATGTTTTGTTTACTTACCGATGAAATGTTAGGTTATGATTTAAATAGTCAAGTTTTCACGCACTGTCACCATCATTACACTAGATTTTTTTACAAGAAACGACAAATAATAACGTTGCACTTATCTAAGCGTGTGAAAATAATAATCAAAACAATCGCCAGAATCAGCTGTTGTCAAATATGGACGCAGCCATGTTCTGCCAGTTTGCAGTTATGTTGGGACACATACAATTGTAAACAAATAGGTCTGTCTTGGTTCATAGTCATTGGGTATATCTAGTTTCTAAAGATTGAATGCCATTTTTCATTGCATCGGAATTATTTAATGCTTCAATTTCTCTCCTAATTTTTTGCTTCAATTCTTCAATACTATTCGTCCTATTTTTTCCTTTTAATGTACTCCACAAAAAAAAGTCAAATGGGGATAGATCAGGATTTCTTGGAGGTCAGGAGATCGTGCCATTTTTGCATATAGTTGTGTCGAAGTTTTCAGTTAAAAAATTTATAACTTCATCCGTGTAGTAATACGGCGCGCTATCCTGATTTGCTCGAACGCGCACGGGCAAAGTTTCTAGCAATTCTGGTGTTTGGGTTTCCAACATTTGCTTATATCTCCTACTATTCATATACCCATTAAAAATATATGACTCAATATTACATTATTATAAGTTTTTGTTGTGAACGAATAAGTTCAAAGGTAAATATGTAATTAAAAAATTAAAGACAAAATTTACATCGATTGGGGCTTGAACCTTGATGGCGCAGTTGGTTAGCGCGGTACTCTAGCAAAGTTCAGGTCGTAGGTTCAAATCCTACTCGAGGTAAACTTTTTATTTATGTATTTAATAAAAATTAATATTAATTTTCAATATTACATTGTTTATAATAGCACATCAGACGTTAACGCTTTTTCTGCCTTGTTTTTTTACTTTTACTTTCCATAAATTATTTTTAGACCAGTAGTGACAATTACGCCTGTTAAACATACCGCTTGTGCTAAACGTAGCTTGGTCGGTCCAAAACACGTTGGGAAATATATTTCTCTCAAATCGCATGTCCATCATGCTATTGCAAAATTTCAGTCTTTCATTGCAATCAGCGTCTGTTAATTGCTGAACAGAGAGAAACTTATATGGCTTATATTTATTTAATTTAAGGCTTCTATGAATACTAGTTTTTTTTATTTCTAAATCACGGGTAGCATAATTTAATGAACTTTCATGTAGATCCGAAATTATTCTCTTCTAAATATTTTTTTATTTGGTATTCTTCGGTGAGGAAAAAAGGTGTGATATTCTCTCAAAGCCAGTGCTGGACTTATATTGTTTCTAATATAGCATTCGAATAAATCTAATCTTTCTTGTTCGGAATATTTTACCATTTTTACAATAATATTATAAATGATTTTTTTTAACACAACATCACAAAATCAAAAGAAGTAAACGGGTAATATACTATCACAGCTCTCTTAACAGTCAAATTGTTTACTTTGCTAAACACAGGCGCCTTGATTTTTCATTATTATTACTAAAAAAACTGCCATTACCCTGATCCTAGGCCTACTCTAAATCTTAAACTTAAAACATGTTGCAAACGCAAATACTAAAGAGAGAAAATATATTATTTTAAATATTAATTTTTAACAAACTGGTTATAGTAAGCATTCTACTTTTCTTTTACAACTTTTTAAACTAATCTCGTAAACTTAACAGTATAATTTAACGGTTAACATTTATGACAATTATTATTTTTAAATAGCATATTGAGCAAAAATTGTGATAAAAATTAAAAAACCTAAATTTACTCCAAAACTAATGAAAATTTTTAAAAAAGTGTTATTAGAAAAAGTTTTTTATTTTTTAATATAGAAACTAAATATGTAATAAAATATAGGGTGTTCCATTTAAAAAATCCAAGTTTTTTTCATTCAAAATATTTTCGATTGACCCGTGTATAAAAAACACCCAGTATTAAAATAAAAGTTTCTAATGATTTGGATCATTTATCACAACCTTTGTGATGTGAAATATATATAATTTACCTAATTTTTCTTTTTTTTTTGTATATAGCAATAAGTCTTTTAATAGGGTAATTTTGTGATAAAAATAACATAACCTCATTTTACTCCGAAACTATGCAAAATTTTTAGATAAAAGTATCTCACTTTCTTGAAGATAATCCAAATATGTAATAAAATACAGTGTTCCATTTATATTTTTCGAGTTGATATCGATTCCGACTTACTGGGACACCCGGTATATATATAAAAAGTAAATAATTAAAAAATTTTAATAAATCCAAACAACTTTTATATATCTGTTATAGATTCTGAGATAAGACATAGGGACATCTTACGTGGAACACCCTGTACATTATACTACTAATACACACCAATTACTAATTTGCAATTAGTTCGTTAAAATACCAATGCTTTGTAATTTTGTACTCATTAGCGATTGTTGACTGACTCATTGTTTCGTTTGTGTACTTTAAGAAATCTGTCATAATTGAATTTCTACCTAAAATAAAAATGAACACCCTATATATTTACTTACGTACATTTAGAAGATTAAAATCATAGAGTATTTTCAACTTACTGTCATGCGTACCGTTACGTGTGGTTCGGCTTAAGAAAGCTATTATTCGGTAAGTACAACTTTATGGTCAGATTCTGCAAATACATTTCAAATAATTTATGTAATTTATATGTTGAGAAAGGTATATTTTTCCCTTGTGTTTTGTTTTCCCGATATATCAAATTAATGCCTATAGATCTAAGTAACCTTGTGCAGAAACGACTAATCTAAATATAACCGCAAGGAATTTATATTTAAACATTCTCCTGATTCCGAGACATTTTCCATTTGTTTTTCTTTATTCAAATGTAATGCAAATTACATTTTACATTTTTATTCGAGACAATAAAAAAACTAATTAATGTATTTTTGTGAAAATTGTTATTTGAGTAAATCTATTTTTATCAACGTGGGTGCACATTAACACTCAACAGCTTCCATAGAGGATCTTTTACGTGGGCACTTTCTAATTCAGAAACTTTGAGAGGCTTTTTTTAATTAATAGATTAAATCACCAGCACGATATTGATTACGTTTTTATTGCTACTTTTATACACGTGTTAACATACTTGATAAAGGAATTGGAAAGTAATTTGAGAAGCCGTAGGAGATAAATGAGATGGATGACGCGTGTGTTGAGAAATCCAAACATCAAACGTTAGGTTTTAATAAAAGAATCACGTTAATTAAAATGTTTACTACTTTATGGAAGGAAACAAAATTAATTTGTGAAATATTTTACTGTTTTGGACTATCAAACATTAGTATAAAGTGAAACAATGTGTAATTTATTTTTTAGTGTTTATGGAAATTAATTGGTAATAGAAACTTGACTTTCAAATTTTGTAGTGCTTAAGATAAACAAGATCTTACTTAAAGCCCAAATCGACTTATAATTTAAAATCGCCTTGGAAAATAATCTGCGCATATTTATAACTTGAACATGATTTTGTGTTACACAATTGTGTTGAAAATTCCCCCTTAAAATGTTTGAATTGCACTATTGCGTTAACAATTCGCAACATGTAGGTCATTCCATTATGATCGTTCATCCTTGAGCCTGAATCAGCAAATATTTCTACTATACAAGCCACGTGTTGATTGATGTCGAAATCTTACGTTTGTCGTTTCATTGGCACGGCTTTTAGTAACGTCGCTTTATTCTCAATTTCTCTATTATTACTCTCCCTACTCAGTTCGACTTGAACAGAGTTTATGATATATATTAGATAATGAACTATATATATATATATATATATATATATATATATATATATCTCGACGTGTTCGAGCGTTTTTCAAAAAACAAACACCTAATTTTTAATTGAATTTATGCGGTACTTTTGGTCCTCTCTCTCTCTCTCTCTCTCTCTCTCTCTCTCTCTCTCTCTATATATATATATATATATATATATATATATATATATATATATATATATATATATATATATATATATATATATATATTGCATGTTAAGACAGCCTAAGCCTTTAAGTGCACGTTATCAAGTATTACTTTCCATTTGTTATTGGAAAAAATTATAATTATTATTATTATTAATACATGAAAATTGGTATTAAATAAAAACCGTCAACCAACAACACACAATAGACATTTTATGAAATTCGCAGAAAAACCAGTGAAACGGAAAAAATAAAGTAGGGCAGAGGATGTAGAGAAAGCGAAAACCAGCGATGGTATCAACACAAGAGATCATGGACCCGGAAGAAATGGAAATACATTCGTGGAAATCTCAAACAAAACACACACACACACACGCGCGCGCGCACGCACGCACGCACGCACGCACACGCACACGTACACACACACAGGACCAAAAGTACCGCATAAATTCAATTAAAAATTAGGTGTTTGTTTTTTGGAAAAACGCTCGAACACGTCGATTTTAATCTTTGGTAGCAACTTTTTTAATGCCAAGTTCATGTATACAGGGTGGCCCAAAAACAATTTATGACTACCAACTTCATTTTTTTAAATGGAAACACCTATGTTTTATTTCATTTTTGGATTCTGCTTTAAATTTTAAGTAAGTTTTATGTGCCATGTCCTATACCTAAACTTAACAATTATCGAGAAGTACACATAAGAGAGGGTTCAAAGTCCCGCATAAATTTGTTAAAAACGGAAGGAAATATTTTTCATGAAAATGTTGGAACACGTCAAATATTGTTTTTAGTTATCCATTTTTTGACGTAACACATATGTATACAGGGTGACCCATTTAGAAGATAAATTTACTTTTCATTTTTTTATGGAACCCCAAGTATATTATGACGTTTTGAGTTCTCTGAGAAACTCTGAACATATTTCATGCAACATACTCATATCTAAATTCATTTTGTCAAACAGTTAGTATCTTTGTGCTCTGTTTTAATCTCTGTTTATTCTTACAATAGTTGTTATACATATTGCTAAAGTGAAAAAAATGGTCAAGTTAAGTGAAACTCAAAGAATAGAGATTTTAATCATGATAGGATGCGGCGATCGAACTAGGGCTCAAAAAGAAGTTCGTGAACTATTCAATGCTAAATATCCTGACTGTCGAATATCACAATTTACTGTAAGTCGAATTGAAAAAAAAATTCGAGAAGTAGGGCATGTAAGAGACCCTCCCAGATCTGGTCGATACTCGACTTCCGAGAAAAAGAAATTAGACGTTCTTTTGTCCATTGAAGAAAATCCTCATAAACCAACTCGAGAAATAGCCCTGGATGGTATCATAGGAAAGTCGTCGGTAGGAAGACTTTTAAAAAAAGAAAAATATCACCCGTATAAAGTACAATCAATCCACGAACTTAACGAAGACGATCCAGATCGTCGATTAGAATTCTGCGAAGTTTTTATGCAGCACTGCAATGATGACCGGTTTTTTTTCTAGAAAAATAATTTTTTCTGATGAATCGATATTCTGCCTAAATGGTATGATGAACAAACAAAATTGTCGCTATTTGTCATCTACCAATCCGCATTGGGCCATTGAAACTCACACCCAATATCCTCAGAGTGTGAACGTTTGGGCCGGTATTGTAAGAGATAGAGTCATAGGTCCGTATTTCTACGAGGGTACTTTAACAGGCCAACACTACTTGCAATTTTTGAGAAATGAATTGGTACCCGAACTTTGTCTTATGTTTCCAAATCTAAATAATCCAAACATTCCAAATGAGTCAATATGGTTTCAACAAGATGGTGCGCCACCACATTTCAGCATAGAGGTACGGCAATATTTAGACGAAACATTTCCTCTTCGATGGATTGGACGAAGGGGGCCATTAGAGTAGCCTTCTAGATCGCCTGACCTCACCCCTATAGACTTTTTTTTATGGGGTTATCTGAAACATAGGGTGTATTTAAATAAGCCCAACAATATAGAAGACTTAAAAAATAAAATTATTCAATAAACTCAACAAATACCTCCTCCAATAATAAGTAAAGTTCTTGAGGAATTTGAATTGCGGTTTGCCCACTGTCAAGACGTCAATGGGGTACAGTTCGAACATTTGATACATTAGATTATAGCAGTTTATATTGTTATTTATTAAGTATTAATAGTTCTATTGTTATTCCTATTTTTTATGACTTTTTTCGAGATCTGTTGAATTTAAACATTGTTATTTATTAAGTATTAAAATTCTGTGGTTATTTCTATTTTATGTAATTTTTTCAAAGACTGTTGTGTTTAGATATGAGTATATTACATGAAATATGTTCAGAGTTTCTCAGAGAACTCAAAAACGTCATAATATACTTGGGGGACTTTTGATCCTCTCTTATGTGTATTTCTCGATAACTGTTAAGTTTAGGTATAGGACATGGTACATAAAACTTACATAAAATTTAAAGCAGAATCCAAAAATGAAATAAAAAATAGGTGTTTCAATTTGAAAAAATGAAGTTGGTAGTCATAAATTGTTTTTGGGCCACCCTGTATACATGGACTTAGCATCAAAAAAA
>JARFJB010000683.1:85000-235000 GCA_036346205.1 Vesta saturnalis
GTCGAGAGAACCTCGAACAACCCCCGTAGCTAGCGGGATAGCCCCCGCCGCAGTTAACGCACGTTGCTCGGTCGGTGCGGGGCTTCGAGCATTCACTGTTATGGTGATCGCCAACTGCTCGATGCCAATTGTCCGCCTCAGTTCCTCGACGGTGACCGGTCACCGTTCTTTGTTTCCTCTGCGGAGGATAGCTGTACCCGTGCGAGAAGGATCGTTCGCCCTTGTTGCTTCGTCCTGGAACAATAATATACGTTAAAACCGCATTGTTGCAGCTTTGAGATCTCGTACCCCTTTCGGTGATTTCTACGGACACGCCATCTATAACCACCCTAAACATACAATCACTCTTTGCCTGGTAGGTATGATTCAGTGTATCATGCTGTCTCGGTCCTTGGTTGGGGCAGGCTATATACGGATTCCCTAGGTGATCTTGGCTCGGGTGAAGACAATCAATCCCACGTCGGTCGACCTATCGGGAGAAGTTAACCCAGTTCTCCTTTTAACGAAGGATTACCGGGGTTATCTTCTCCGTGGTAACGGTATCTATGGCTCCCTAAGATTCGAACGCGTTGGTGGCCGTCGTCGGCGTTGACAGGTGGTCCTTCGGCATCTTTGGTTTCTTGGTCTATGTCCTGAAGTTGTCTTCATCATGGCTGGTGGAACCGAGACCTCAGCTGGCGGTCCATCACACAGGACACGGTAAGTCGTGCAGCAAGGACGTCTCGCACCGTGTTGACGATGCAGGTGGCATGGACTGATTCGTCATACACTAGTATTAATCGCGCAACTAGTCTTCTCGGCGATACGGCCTACCCATCGTGAAAATCATGTCTGCCAACGTTGCTTTTTTTGTGACAAATTTGTTTAACTTGCAGAACCTTTCTCCTCGAGATGTGAACCTCGCTCCGTCTTATTATTGGTTTAATGTCTCTCAACATTATATCTATTTATTTTTCCTCTTGCTTTCATTTATTCTCCTTTTCTTATCCTTATGGTTATTTACATATTTTGCAATTGTTTTTATTTATATACATTCACGAGTACAGCATCGCCAGAATGCAGAAGGATATGAACGTCCTTATTCTAAAATTTTAATATTGATGCAGCTTTATCGAGGACATCAACTTTTTTTCGTGAAAAAAAAAGGAAAAGGTCACGTATTTCATTCCCTCCCCAAGGTGGAGGTCGGGCTGCTCGAGCTGTCCGAGCTCCTTCAGCCACAATCATGGATTCCCAGCATACATACATACGTATATATTTATGGTGGGATTAAGGATGGGTATGGTCAGGATAGGATCGGAAGGAACGGAGTTAGGGTTCTGAGGGGGAAAATCCTACCCCAGCATTCACCTAAGCAGTCGCACATGGTGTGCATAGACCTAGTGACCATGCCGCTACATGTGTATGAGAAAAATCCCCTGAAAAAACCTGATACAAGGTAGACGGTAACGTCAATCGAACCCATTACCTTCCAAATGCTAAGCAGGTCGTGTCACCACTACGCTACCAGCTCGGTTTTCTCGTGAAGCAATCTTAACATATTCGTATACACGTTTGTAACCGAAATAAACTTATAATTAAAAACCTTGGAAAATAATCTAATACTTATTTTTATATTTTTATGGTTCATACACTTTAAAATTGTTTTGAGAATTCCTTGTTAAATGTTTGAATTGCCCTCGAGTTGTGAACTCGCAGTATGTAGGACATCCACTATGATTGTTTATTCTTGAACCAGTGAAGGTAGCACCTTATTTAAAAAAGTCAACATTTTAGTGGAGTTCTCATCGTACCCCTAACAGTCCTAGAGTTCTATCATAGAGGTAGAAATAGTTACGGTATACTAATTCCAAAGAACCATCATGCAAAGTCTATTGTGCAAATAAATCTATTAAATGGAATGGATTATATTATACTAGAAAATTCCATCCATTGGCGTAGGTGACACTCGCAAAAGGGTAAATCGAAAAAAATAATAAAATTGGAAACAATCAGCAACATTATTTTGTGCAAATAACAATGTTTCACAATGTAAAGCGTTTTATTACGCAAACACGTCCCATCCATAGGCGTTCGTCACGCAGAACTCTGCACAAATATTTAAAAAAAATGGAAACACTGATATCGTTAGGTGCGCATAAGAATCTTACAATTTAAATGATTATTTTATGCAAAAAGTCCAGAGAGGAAATGATACAAATAACTAGAATTCAAAACAATTATCAATGTCGTTTTCTGCAAATAACAGTCACTTACCTTATAATGGATTATTTTATGCATAGGCGTTCGTAATAACACAGAAGGAGAAATCGATTAAAATATTGTAATTAAAAATTATTAATAATTTAGAATTTACATCAGTTCTACATACATAAAGATAAAATTTACATCGATTGGGTATCTCGGTAGCACGGTTGGTTAGAGCGGTACTCTAGCAAAGTGCATGTCGTAGGTTCAAATTTACTTACATATTTACTTCTGAACTTATTCGTTCATAACAAAACTTATAATAATTTACCAATATTATTTTGTGCGAGTAAAAAATTCCTACAAAAAGGTGTCTTCCGTAAATGTTCGTGAAAGTCGGCAAAAATAATTAAAAGAATCATCTGGCAATATTGTCTTGTGTAAATTACAATCTCCTTGTAAAGGTTAATACGAGAAAGCTTTATCCATAGGCGTTTTTGGCTGAAATTCAGAAGGGAAAATCGATAAAAACACTTTTAGAAAAATTGAAACATCGTTTTACCATATAAAGGATTATTTTATACTAAAAATGTTCTGTCCATAGGCGTCCGTGACTTAGAAGGGAAAATCGTCCTAAAATAATTGCAGTAAATGGAGATGTGGAAAACTTAAGTTTAGGGCAATACGTATAAACAAATAAGCCCTAAAAGAGATTTCAAAAAGGGAACCTAAAGTATCTTACAGATATCATTTCTGTAGCAATAATTGTTGAGACCTTTTTTAAAGATAAAATTTTTACGTAGGTTAAATATTAAGTTCTAAACAGCTGATATAAGGTTCAGTTACAAGGTGCGTGATTCTGCGAGCTTGACATTATGAACCTCGATTCACGCGCTATGAGAAATAAGGCTCACGTAGACTCGGGCACACTTACCCATGTAGTTGTTGATTACCACATTCTCTGCGTTTTTAAATTTTGTTCTTGTAATAAAGTACCATTATAAACTACGCGCATTGTAGCAGACGAAATGGATTGCTTTCATGCATTCATTGTTTGAACCTAAAGAAAAGACGTGCTTGATGACGACAATACGAACTTTACCCATATCCGTGGCTTGCCAAATCACGCACCGCGGATCCCTAAAGTAAGTATGACGTAAATATTTGAAAATGTACAAACTTTAGAGCAATTAGTATTGGGATCTTTATTAAAAGGTATTCAATTTTAGATGTTTCCTTTATAAAAGTGTTTAGTAGGAAACTAAATAAGGGTTAAAACCTAAGTTATTTTTTAACCAGGTTGATTGTATATGGAATAGAGTTCAGGTTAGAGACTACTAGACTTTTAACAGGGGGGAGAATCTGTACAATAAAAAATGCGCACAGGGTGTTTAATTTTGTAAACGTATAAGGCGGTTAACTACACTATAATATGTAAGCAAAAATGTGCATAAATTAATAATACCTCGAGTGATCTCACTCATTCATTACTAACGCACATCAGAATGTTTTTGAGCGTATCACCCGCCCAATTTTTTTTTAGTTGAGTTCCTCGCGAAACATCCGCAGTTCCATAACTGTGTTTATATGCAAGTAAAATTAAAAACTTTCTCTTTTAGTATAGCTATACTTTTTCACTTTATCAATTTAGTGATTTCCGTTCGCCGATTTCTCAATCTTTTATTTGCGGTTTCTGTGGTAACATGGCTAAATACAAGGTTTTTTTTAACATCAGGTCATAGACAAATTTGAAAGTTACGCTATTATAGCGTCATTTTATCACCATTGCGACCATGCCCATTAGAAATTATGAATCTTGGGAAAGCAATTATAGCTTTCTATTACTATTCTCCCGAGTATCTATTGCATTTTTGGGACGAAATACTACATAAGATATTTTATCAATGTTTATTCGCTATGCTCATTATTATGTATGTCAGGCGACATATTTAGGCAGTAAACGAGAAGCAGTAAACTTACAATATAAGCTGGTGTGAAGAGATAATAGACAATTTTACACATTGATTTGCAGAGGAACTAAGTGGGTTCAATTTCACACCGCTTCTTTTAAAAACTCCTACGAAATACAGTTCTCAATCTGTTACTTTGCGCATTTAGTATAATGTCTACCAATACAACATAAGCATCCCTTATTAGTGACATTGATTTACAGAGGGCCGGAGGAGGTTAAATTCAACCTCATTTCCTTTGAGGAATTAGTAAAAATTAGAGTTCTCATCTTGCCACTTTGCACTTTAGTATATAATTTCTACCAACACAATACAAGCATCCCCTTTTAGTGACATCGATTTGCAGAGGGGCTGAGGGAGTCTATCAACTTAACACGAGAATCTCCTGTTAGTGGCATCCATTTGCAGAGGGACTGAAGAAGCTAAATTTCACCTCATTTCCTTTAAAAAATTCGTAGAATTCTCATCCCACCACTTTGTGCTTTTAGGATAATGTATGTCTATCAACACAACACAAACATCTCCTTTTAGTGGCATTGATTTGCAGAGGGGCGGGCTTGTTAAAGTGGCATCGATTTGCAGAGGGACTGAAGAAGCTAAATTTCACCTCATTTCCTTTAAAAAATTCGTAGAATTCTCATCCCACCACTTTGTGCTTTTAGGATAATGTATGTCTACCAACACAACACAAACATCTCCTTTTAGTGGCATTGATTTGCAGAGGGGCGGACTTTAACAAGTCCGCCCCATTTAATTTAAAAATACATAAAAAATAAAGTTCTCATCCTGACACTTTGCGCTTTTAGTGTAATGTCTACCAACACAACTCGAAAATCCCCTGTTAGTGGTATCGAGGAGCTGAAGGGTTTAAATTCCACCCCACTTCCTTTAAAAAATCGTAAAAAATAGTTCTCACCCTGTTACTTTACGCTGTAACAAACTCTTGACGTTTGTTAATAAAATTTACGTTTATTTAGGCAACTTAACATGCATTGCGTGCAGCGTGTGTTACATATCATAGTTGCATAAAAACATGCATTTAATTATTGTAAAATAAATTTGTACGCTTATTGTTTGCACATTTGATACACATGTTCATGCGCAAAGACTACTTTAGCGACTTTTTTTTGGTGATATTTTTATTGCTTTGCTAAATTTTTTAATAAGTGCTGTATAATTTGTTTGGTAAGTTATTTAAAACTATTGTACGAAGCTGGAGACGTTTGCTTTTTCAGGCACTTTTATTTACTTCTACTTTACGTTTTAATTTATTTTATTTATCCGCATAATTACTTAACCTATTGCATTTTACCGTTAGTTACTTTACGGTATATTTACGTTCAACCAATAATACCGCAATAACCTTTGTTACTATGAAGTGGAATTTTAATGTCTATTCAACCAGTACAAAAATGTATACATTTGGGGAATTTTAATGCATCCGAATCCAGTTTTATTTCGACTCCCATTTACGCGACGAAATTTTGCAAGCAAACCTACAGAAGTACAGTATAATCAAAATAAGGTATTTTATTTCTATTAAAAATTCCATAAATTAGTTTTACTTAAGTTAACTAATCATTACTAACACAAGTATCCCTTTTTAGGGAAACGGATTTGCAGACGGGCGGAGGGGTTTAAATGCACTTCTTTTAAAAGTTCATAAAAAGTAGTTCTTATCCTGCCCCTTTGCGCTTTTATATATTGTTTACCAACGCAACACGAGAATCCCGTTTTAGTGGCTTTAATTTGCAAAGTGGTGGAGGGGGTTTAATTTCACTCCATTTCCTTTTTCGGTGTAGGACAAGTGGACGCGGCCAACTGGGCGCCGCCAACATGGCGCGAGGATAGGTGGACGCCAGGACAACTGGGCGCGGATAGATGTTAGACCTTGCTATGTTGCGGCAAACGTGTAAAATAGTTAATGCTCTGTTGATATAATACAGATCACTTTAAGTACACAATAAATCGACTATTTATTTTTTTGGATAGTACTGTAAAAATAAGGTGCACTTTAATAAATGATCCCTATACGTAAATATTACAGTTTTCGAGATATTTTGAATTTTATGAAAATAATAGGTTTTCAAAAAAGAAATCATACTGACCGAGTCAATTAAATTGAATGACAAAATTCTAGTTGTAAGTATTAAAGTTGTTAACCCTTTGAATCGCTATAGAAAATGATTCTTAATTCCTTACAGGGTGTTCAAAATTTCAGTTGTAAAATAATTACATTCAAATCACATTATCTTGGTAATTTTCAATGTAACACCCTGTATTTTATTAATCTACATTATTCAAAAAAACATTCTCTATCATTTGGTATATGGGTTTCCTATACCTAAATATTACAGTTTTTTTGTTATTCAACATTTTCTTAAATTTAATGTATTTATTAATTATGAGGTAAAAGAAATATTCAAATAATTATTATCATTTTTATTCTTAACACTCAAGTAAATTAAAAGTTATTAACTAAAAACGTAAAAACGGCAAAATATTTTTTTTTTAATGAAAAGTAATAATTATAATAACAAAAACGAACAAGACGCTAGGAAAAAATTAATTTTCCTCTAATATATGCTCAAAATGTCTGCCATCTGCTTGGACACAACAATTAATTCTATTTTCAAAAGATCTTATTTTATTTAACATTTTCGGCGTTATAGTGTTGAATGCATTAGAAATTCTTATTTTCATACCCTCGGGACTAGTGGAGACTGTTTGATTTACTATAAGTTGAACAATCCCCCATATACTGAAATCCATTGGAGTAACATCTGGAGACCTATGTGGCCAATTACAAGGACCACCATGCCTATCCACCTATTTCTAAATTTTCTGTTCAGATACTCTCTGATAGGTCGGGCAAAATAAGCGGGTGCTCATTCAACTGGAGCCACATTTTTTTTCGTATATTTAATGGAATATGCCCATGGAGTATCCAAAAATCACGTTTTAAGAAGTTCAAACATTTTCTTCCATGTAGGTGGCCATCAAAGAAATATGGTCCAATCACATATTCGCCTAATATTCCTGCTCAAACGTTTACAGTCTATCGGTGTTGGCGATCAACAGTACGAAATATATGTCTGTTTTCAGTATCGTAATAGTGGTATTTACTATACCATCACTCTGAATAGTGCATTCATATGTAAATTCCACGAATTTAAAAAAATCAGGATCTCTGCCAGCCTTATCCAAACCCCATAAGCAAAAGTTTAAACGCAGATTATAGTCCCTTTCAGACAAATGTTGATGTAACTGAATATGATATGGATAATATCCATTTTTTTTTAAGTATGCTACGGACACTTGTTCGACTGATACGATACCCGTTTCATTCGAAATTTTTCTAGTACTCGTATGAGGGTCATCAGTAGAGAGCGGATTTTATGCATTATAAAATGCCAAAATAGGTGCATATATATGCACTTAAAAATTGTAAAATATGCAGAAAATATGCATTATTTTTTCGAAATATGCAAAATAAACTACCAATAAAAAATGTGATTTTACATCTTTAATAAAAAAATTTAATACATAATATGCAAAAACTTTTACAAAAAGTATTTACATAAAAATTGAAACTATTAGTTAAAAATAATACATAATTAACATAATACGTATTAATAATAATATAATATACTTACCATATGAACAAAAATTATTTAGATGAAGGGTGGCTTTGGAATTCTGAACGTACGTTGCATGATTGATTCAAATCAAAACGGACATTTAATTGACATGTAGAACCAACAAGCTGAACCTATCAAAGACAGTGATTTTGTTTACCGTGACCACCCCTTATCTAAATAATTTGTGTTCATATGGTATTATAAATTTTAAATTATAGGTACTATGCTTCATTGCGTTGATTTGCAAAACAATTTATAATTATATGCTTTTCTATATTTTCTGGTAGAAAATTTTGACGTCTATCAGAAAGTATATATTTATAGTTGGAAAAACTTCTTTCCACGTCTACAGACGTTATAGGTGCATTTTTTAATGCGGTTAATATGGACAAATCTAATTGTACATCCAGATCTTCCCGATCCAGAGTCAAAATTTTGTTAATTTTAGTTAACAGCTGATAACCACTGTTTTTTTGTAAAATTTCTTTAAATTTATTTGAAATAATTCTGCCAGTATTTCCTGGGGCAGTATAAATTAATTTTTGAATAATATTGACTAGTTCTATCTATGCGGTAAGTGGCAATGCTTCTGTTTCCAATTTACAAATAGTCCCGCTTACAAAATAATAATGTGCTTTTGTAAATGCTAATTGATTGCGGAGTTCTGATTTCTTTAAAACCGATTCCGCTTTATTGATACAAGCACTTGAATTATCCGACAAATATAAAATTAATTTCTTAATTTTTTCCAAATTTTCTGCATAAAAAAGAGCAGCATTTAGCCACGTTCCCCAACGCGTAATTACATGTTCTGGTGGTAGAGAAATGTTAGGTAGTTTTTCTCTGTATAACTGTACTCGTCTCGGCGCCTTTACAAACACTTTCTTTACGCTACTTATTAAACTATTTACTAAAGGAAATTCATTTCGAATTGCTTCGGCTACTCTATTTATACCATGAGCCAAACATGTTACGTGAATTAAATTTTCGTATAATACCTTCAATTGTTGGCCAACCTTTACCATATATGGCGCGGCATCAGAAAGCATCAAAACAATTTTATCTGTTGGAACAATATCGGGAACAAAAAACTACATGAAAGTCTCATTTACAAATCTAACTATTGTTGCATTATTGGTTTTATCAAGTACTTTACAAGAAATCAAATATGATTTGGCAGGTTGTTCTTCGCTTAAATAACCTAACATTAAATTTGCAACATAATGTCCACGACAATCTGTAGTTTCATCTACTATGAAATAAATATATTTATTTTTAACAATTTCTTTTATATGTAGCAGGGCTTCGAGATATACCCCATTAACATCATTTTTTCTAAGTGTGCTTTCATCTGGCACTTACTGTTACTAATTTTCGTTCGCATGCGATCTAAGCCAATATTCCCAATTTAAAAATAAATCAAAACATAGTCGATTAGGTTTCATCGTTGTATTTTAAATATTTCCCGCGTTATCTTATAAAACGATGCATTTAAATACAACGTTTGAATAGAAAACTAATACCTGCTCTGTATTCACTCAAGGCCTCGTTCATTGTTGTCAGTGTTTAAAAATATTTTAAAACAGTATTCTGAATTGTCACTTACCGGTTTTCCACTTGCTGTACAAAATACTTTTTCACCGTCCATTCGGAGTGCAGGGACATTTTTTATCCATACTGGAACTAAATTATTCTTTACTTTTGGCATGTTAAATATAATTCGAAAACTAAATTCTGCAGTCTGCACTACTGTTCACTTGCACATTTTAAAAAGGAATGGGCAATATTATTCCTTATTTTAAAATAGGGTTTTTCCACTAAGCAAGGTCACTAGGATGTTAGGGATTAACTATTTATATTTTACTCGTCAACTCTTTCCATACAAAAATTTAAGAAGCACTCAACAAAAAACCGTATTACCTCTTTGCAATCCGGAAGTATTAGGATTTAGGATAGTTGTCAACTCAGACATTAATTAAAAGTTAACAACTACCTGCCGATGTTAGACACCACCTTTTAAAGATATTTATTTTAAAAGGATATAGATTTCTAACTTTGAACAAGAGTCCCGAAAATATTTCATAACCTGAGTTTCAACGCAAAAATTGAAAAAAAAATGTTAAATTATGCAAAAAAAGTGCAAAATATGCGTAAAACATCAAAATATGCAGTATTTGGCCAAAAATGCAGTATTTGACCAAATATGCAAAATATGCAAAAACTAATTAGTGCCAAATAATTATAATTAATGCGATTCGTATAAAAACCGAAACGCGTGGGTGGTACTATAAAATATAAGCAATATGCAATTTGCATAAAATCCGCTCTCTAGTCATCAGTAACAGAGTACTACATCAAACTCATTTTCATTATTCCCAGTAACCTGTTTTGTTTTATTCACCTTCTGATATGCAACTGACCCAGTAGCATGAAATCTATTCAACAACCTTTCAAAAATTGCTTTTCTTGTATGTTCTCGCACGGGGTACTTTTGAGCATACAATCTAGAAGCGAGAAAACAATTTTCTAAACATTCCCCAATGCGCAGTATCATATCCATTCTTTCTTGTAATCCGTATTTCATTTTAAACTATTATTTTAACAATTTAACAATAAATAAAATTATTGTGCATAATAAGTTAGAGACTTTAAAAACAGAACTGTTAATTGTATTGTGTAAAAAGACTGCAACCTACTAGATTCGTTTAAATTTTTTTATAAGGGATTAACATTAAATTTAAGAAATGACAGAAAGCAACCTAGTAGATTACATTTTAAATTTTTGTTGTGTTATACGGGATTTTACATTAAATTTAAGAAAATGTTGAATAACGAAAAAAACTGTAATATTTAGGTATAGGAAACCCATATACCAAATGATAGGGAAATGTTTTTTTGAATAATGTAGATTAATAAAATACAGGGTGTTACATTTAAAATTACCAAGATAATGTGATTTGAATGTAATTATTTTACAACTGAAAATTTTGAACACCCTGTAAAGAATAAAGAATCATTTGCTATAGCGATTCAAAGGGTAACAACTTTAATATGTACAACTAGAATTTTGTCATTCTAATTTAATTGATTCGGTCAGTATGATATTTTTTCGAAAACCTATTATTTTCAAAAAATTCAAAATATCTCGAAAACTGTAATATTTACCTATAGGGATCATCTATTAAGGTGCACCTTATTTTTACAGTACTATCCAAAATTGAACGAAAATATAGGGTGTTCCATTAAAAAAACCACGCTTTTCTGAAACACCCAGTATGTACAAAAATAATTTTAAAATGTGGCCACTACTGATATACATAACCCCCCTGAAAAATAAAGTTGAAAAAACGTATTGCCTAGATACAAAAGACCGTCCCGTTGCTGGTGGCTCACCCTCTATATACAGGGTGGTTCACCGGGAGTGACATCGATCGATTATGAGAAAACCATAGTTAGGAAAATTTTTTAAGGTGGCGGCACTTCCGGTTGTACCGGAAGTCGATAGTAACTTGCTTATTTTAAATGGGACATCCTGTATATTATTAAATTTTCGTTTTCTATGGTAAATTCTTAATACATTTCATGTATAATGTCCTATACCTAAGTCTAGACGTTTTTGACATATTAAACATTTTATATCAAAAATGACGTTTGCAGACCCGTAAATAATTATTAATTTCTCCTATACGGCTGCCTTTGTTACCCGATTTGAGTTTCTTTCCTTATTGACTTTAATAATACAGGGTGCTCAAAAAATAACAATAAAAATAAAATTGAAAAAACTGTCGAAGGTCAATTTTTTCAAATGGAAACGCCCTATTTTTACAATTTTATCTTATTTGGGTTTAAAAACTAGACTAACTTTGTGTAAGGTTGTCTATACCTAAAATTTGTAGTTTTCGAAATATTCGCAATTTAAGATTTTTCTATTGCTTGAATGCCTTTATAAATTATTGTTAGGTGGTCATGACTGCGTTAAACCTTAGGAAACAATGAAGTATCAAACGAATGTCACCTTGTTAAAAATTGTCAATAATCTTACCGAAAAGATTAAATTATACCTTCGAAGATTATTTAAATCATATTATTTACGGACAATGGGATAGAGTTATTTCAAGAACATGTGGCACATTTGCGATTCGATATCCAAAAAAACAGAAACCATTACCAAAAACTGTAAAACGAATTATAGAAAACTTGAAGAGGTTTGGATCCGTAAGGCCAAAAAGAGAAATAAACCAGTTGTTTACAATGAAAATAATATTATAGAAATCGCAAATAAGAAGCAGAAAAGTTACAAAATTTATTTTAATAAATGTTCAAATTCACGCCCTTGAACATCAAGACGTTGTTCACACCTAAGCATTCATGGATGGCCCTCCTAATCGACTGAGGATTAAGCTCATCAAATGCTGTTCTAACTCGAAGCATGCAGTCATCCATGGTGGTTACTGCTGTGTTATAAACGCTATTGTTCCAGTGCTGTTAAGTCTGGCGAACGGGGTGGTCCATTATTGGCAATCCATTGATCATAAAATAAGTATGAAGATTGGTAACTACGTGACTATTATGCGGGGGCACCCCATCGTGTTGATAAAATAAATTTCTATGATCAGCAAGTGGCAATTTGTCTAAATAGTTAACTTCAATGTTACGCAAGAAGTTAAAATAGCGCTCACCTACAAATTAATAAACATGTTCTATTTGTAAAAGAATTCATAAGTGCCTAACTTACTATTTAAATTGTCATTATAGAATTCTAGGGCCACGACGCCGTCATTTCTTATGGTACAGTAGACGTACGTTAAATTGCCAGGATTTTTGAAAATTTTATCTAACTGGATGTACATTTTCGTCGCTCCAACAATGGGAATTATGCGGATTGTTTGTTAATTTAGCTTCGTCCGTCCAAATAGTATTATCAAAAAAAAAAGAACATTTTCTTGTGATCGAAGTAATATGAATTCACAAAATTCCACTCTTCGTGGAAAATCAGCCTCCTTTAAATGCTGAACTTTGGAAAACTTGTATGGGTGTTTTCATAAAATTCTTAATATTGATGATTTAGATACTCCTGATTCTAATGCTACCTGCCCTGTAGATATTGTTGGATATGCGGTAAAATATCCCAAAATTGCGATTTCCATATTTTCATTGTTAACAACTGGTTTATTTCTCTGCATTTTTGCTCTTACGGACCCAAAAAGTTTTCTATAATTCGTTTTACAGTGTTTGGTAATGGTTTCTGTTTTTCTGCATATCGAATGGCAAACGTGTCACATGTTCTGGAACTAACTTATCACATTGTCTGTAAATAATAAATAAATTTAAATAATCTTCGTTGGTATAATTTAATCTTCCCGGATGATTATTGATAATTTTTAACAAAGTGACATTTGTTTGATACTTCATTGTTTCCTAACGTTTAACGCAGTCGTGGCTATCTAACAATAATTTATAAAGGCATTCTAGCAACAGAAAACTACAAATTTTAGGTATAGACAACCTTATACAAAGTTAGTCTAGTTTTTAAAGTCAAATAAGATAAAATTGTAAAAATAGGGGGTTTCCATTTGAAAAAATTGACTTTTGACAGTTTTTTCAATTTTATTTTTATTGTTATTTTTTGAGCACCCTGTATTATTAACGGTGGAAATATTATACGAAGTCTGCTAAAGTAAGTCATGTTCAATAAGGAAACAAACTCGAATTGGTTAACAAAGGCAGCCGTATAGGAGAAATTAATAATTATTTACGGGTCTGCAAACGTCATTTTTGACATAAAATGTTTAATATGTCCAGAACAGCTGGATTTAGGTATAGGACATTATACAGGAAATGTATTAAGAATTTACCGTAGAATCCGAAAATTTAATAATATACAGGGTGTCCCGTTTAAAATAAGCAAGTTACTATCGACTTCCGGTACAACCGGAAGTGCCGCCATCTGATCTAATATTCGCGCTCATTCACAGTATAAAGTGACATTATTTACTAATGAAAATTGAAATAGAGGGTATTTTTATTATTAACAAAAAAGATCGCCGTCAGCTGAATGTTTGTGGGTGTAAAGATCGTCATTTTATTTGTCAAAGTGATTATGCGATGCTCAAATGCATGGAGCACGCTGTTACACGGCCAATGCGCACTAGGCGTCGCGTATACTTACATGAGTAAACGAGTTGCCAACCAGCTACAGTGGAAATTGGCGGGGTCGGTATAAGGAGTAAAATGGTTGAATAACAAGCTCAAACACCTTACACTTACCATAAATTCACAACTTATACAGCTCAGTCCGGGAAAGATGTCTCTTGGCGCCACCACAATCTTAAATTTTGCTAAAATCAATCGTCTTAGGCGAGATTGTAAATTAATCCTACCTGACTGTGGAAGAAAGGATTGAAGTCTACTCAGTAAATTTATACATTAACCTCTCAAAGTCTAAGACACTCCCAAGCAAATCATCTCAAAACTTCCGAAAATTTAATAATACACGGATCGTTATAACTTACTGAACACACCCTGTATAAATAGAAATTCCCATTCATAAAAGTAAAACGTTAACTTATGTAGTTTTTAAAATGTCCCTCGTATATTTATAACTTTATATTTCTAACTGTTATAAAACTTTGAATTAAATAACTGTTCTCAATTTAGAAAATTCTAAACAAACTAAACGAAATCGGTTTAACAATGAATTATTAACTAAAAGACAAACTATTCGTGAATTGCTGAATAATTCAACGTCAGAATGATTAGTGTTTGTACCATCAATAAAATTGTTGTTTTATCAATACTTTATCTGTAAAATCGTATATAGACATTCATCAATATGTTCAAACTTTATTACCTCAAAACGGTAATTTATGCTGAATGATAAAAAAGTACTTTGTTAATAGTGTCTCAAAATAGACAAATATTAAATTAGGTTATAAACAAAAAAAAAATAATGGTAACCTGTTAAGTAAATTCTACAAATTTATCACCTCTGACTTAAATAATCAACGAAATCAGTTAAACAATGGATATATATATATATATATATATATATATATATATATATATAGACAAGTCTTGTAAATCTCTACAACAGCGTGGTTGAATAAACCACAAATCCTTAATACTAAAACTCAAAATAGCTCAAGTCCGATTACACTTTACTTTGAAAGAACTGCAATTAACACAACAATAAAAGGATTTACTTAAAAGATAATCGTACTTGTCTTGCTTCAATAAAATTTAAATCTAGGTCTTACTTACTAAGCTAATTAATCCTTTTTCGGTGTAGTAAATTGTAGTCCATATGGTTTGCTCCCAGTAATCCTTTCTAGCTTTGCAAATGCACTATGCACATAACACAAGAGGTAGCCGTAATCACTAACGCAGTGTCTATGGTTCGTTCAATCGCGTACTTGATGTATGGTCTCTTTCGCATATCATAACATCACTTTATGGCTTTAATGTTTGCCCTTTCAAACATTTATTTACTTCCATGTAAATAGTAAAACTCTTTATTTTCTTGGTACGCTTAACCTGGTATTACTAACAATTGTGCAAAGGTACCTCATACAAAATCAATGATGCTCACAAACGTTTTAACTAAACTTTACAAATTCCTGTTTCGTTTACTTAAATGGTCACTCCAGGCTTTCTTTATATAATAACACGCGCTCTACTACTAAACACTATCACAAAATATTTGCTATGTTATGTTCAAATCTGCTTTCGCACATTTAAAATTTCTTGAAGAAAAATCACTGATGTTTCTCTTCTCTTCAATTCTCAATATATTAAACTTGTTTATTTATGAATGTCTATACGATTTATCCTCTTAAGGGTTATTGTAGCCGCTCTAAATGCGTACTTCGGAAACTCCAATTTCATACACAACACCAGACTAACCCATTCTAATAGTTATCGCGCGCGCAACCCGTCCTAAGAAACCTCTAACCATCTAGCTAACCAGCTACTACTCAAATTTGGGTACTCGCTCCCCATATTGCCAGCACGTTTCAATAAATTCGCGCTAAACTAAAAATTCACCTATCACAACTGAGCATTCCACTGCATCTCTACTCTCGCGTTAGAATGCCCAACATGGACAATCACGCTATCCTTATACAATACTCGCCATCTTTATTTTACGTGAAAATTTATAAAATCTCCTCGAAAAAATCATATATCCTCACAACATTCATTCAGTATATTCTCCAGATCATAACTCAACTTTTCATACACATCTTGCATGCACGCGATTTTTACTTCCGCAAAATTTAACGAACTCCCCCTCACATTCTATCACCTTCATTCTTGAACATGCATCTATTTACCATTATTGCGCAACATTACAAACGTTTCTACAAACAAAAATATGCATGTGAATCCCTTATTGTACGTTAAAAGAACATCACAAGATTGTAAACTCATTTATTCGTACGTCCACACCCGTTTCATTTAACCAAATTCCTTTACACCCGGCAGCAAAAGACCAGTAGTTCTACCAGTGTCGTATCAATAAAAATTACTCAAAACATTATTTCTCAACCAAATTTAACGCGAAAATCTTTCTATAACATTTAACTATTCCTTCATACGGTAACTAAAGCTTCATTAAAAATCCAGTGGCGTATCCTTTACATCACTTACATTACGCATACTAAAAAAAATTCTTTTTATACAAACTCGCTTCAGCTGCTCTCAAAACACGTTGCATACGTTATCAAAATCCTGCACATACACGCTGCGTCAAAATAACCTTACAACGCTGTATGTTTATGACGCTCTTACCCTCGTTAGAAACACTACTGACGGTTTTATTTATAATTTAAAAAGCGTAAATTTCATGATGTATAAAATGGCTATATTTTGAAATCTTTAATATAGTTCATATACGTGACTGACGTATAATCCCCTATCTTCAATACAACTGATTATTATTTTTTAGTAAAAAATAATCTAAAAAACTATCCTATAAGTTTTTGTACGGTATAAATATACCCATATTATAATTTTTTCTAGCTTTCACATGCTTTCACCCCTAAGTCCACCACTAGTGGAGCAGCTGACGCTCAGAACCTTAAGTATTAAGCGAAAGCCATTATTGTTACGATTTTCAGCCGGTATGAAATGACTTGTTCAAATACAACGCTACCTCCCGTACTATTAGTACAGATAGTACAAATTCTAATCAATTTGTTCATTACGGTCCTGGACGTACGGCTGTTTTCGTTAAAATTGTCTACTATCTATTATCTACTTTCTTCAAACCAGTCAATAATAATACTTAACAGAAAAGCACACTTGATACATCAAGTGTAACTTTGAATGTCTATTAATAACATATATAGATTTTTAATGTAGTGTTTAAAACGTGATATGAATGACTACTATTCATTCATATCGTCTTCTATTGGAATAGATCTCATTATATTACAATGTACTAAAACCCATTCAATTTCACACGTGTACATTGTACTTTGATATCCGTGTTTAAACATAAACAATTTTATCTTTCTATTCTAAATTAAATATTTTTGACTGGATATGAACTTATCTCATTATGGTATTTACCATTCCCTTATTGTTTTGCCGGCTTTGGTTTGGAGTTTTCCATTCTTTTTGTATATTTTTGTGAGTTGAATCGATTAGTTCATTACGAAATTTGATTATCTCGGGATCTTTGTTAAAAATGTTGCATAACACTGAATATAATAATAGTGAGAGTAGTAATATAGCCTAACTCAAACTAAGTTGGGTATGACGCATCGATATAAAACGTCATAATGTATTTCGTATAGGCGCAATACTACAGATAAAAGAATACAAAATATTTTGTACTATTTGCTACAGATGTTAGAAAAGGATGTCTATGAAAACCTAAATCTGCTGCACAGTTAATATAATCCCAATAAAATGTTTGTCGGATCTGAGGTTTATGAATTTTTGTTTTATTATCTTCAATTTTATTTAATTTTTTTTTCGGATTCACCCGCTATACATTTACACTAATTTTCCTATTAATTCTACCAGACAACATCTCGTACTCTGGTGAAATATGACTTGGTTTACAAATACCTTAATTAGTTTTGTCTGCGAACTTCAGTGTAGCGTGTTGCCATATATATATATATATATAATATATATATATATATATATATATATATATATATATATTCATACGTGTCGTAGTTGATGGTTTTTTCAAAAGAAGTTAGCATTAACGCGCGTACCAGGGATCCGTTATAGCGCTACACTTTTCTGTTGTACATAAATGACCTTATTTCTTTAACAACTAACCCCATCCATTGCTTTGCTGACGATAGCACTCTTCACTTAGTTCATCTCAGTCTACTCATAGTGATAATTCACCTTCTATGTCAAATCAGAAATTAAAGCAAATGGCAATTCAATCAACAAAGACATTCAACGTATTCTCGAATGAAGCAATAATCTAGTTAAATTTAATGCTACAAAACTCAGTGTTGCTTGTTCCAAAAAAGATCGATCGTTTCCTGTTGTAAGAATGAATTCAGTTCTAAGTTTCAGACTATTACTCTGTTGGTTGACTGTATCTTCAAATCTCTATGCGTTGACCATCTTCTGTCAGCTATCAAACAGCTTCGTAAAATAGGCTTTTGTACAGACTAAGCAGTACTTACCTTCGACAATGTTCTGCTGTATAGAGCCCAAATTCGCCTCATCTGAACATAATTCTCACCTCTTTAGTGCTCCAATACTCTGATATCGTTGATCGTATTCAAGAGAGCGATTAGGCCTATAAATGACCCGTCCTTAACTTCTCAAACACAGTCCCTTGAGCATAGAAGGATGCTTTCAGTTCTTTCTTTGTATTATCGTTATTATAACGGCTACTGTGCTACTGAATTATATTCTTTGATATATCTTGGCTATCTTTTTGAGAAAATTTCTGATTCACATCATCAGTATGCAGTACAAATTCCACTTGTATCAAAGGCAATCACATTTTTCTACATGTCTTCTAAACTCTGGAATGATCTCCCTTGTTCCTGTTTTCCTCTCACTTATGATATGAGAAAATCATAGCCATCTATTGGCAATTCATTATCCCTCTATTCATCCTCCTAAGTATTCCTGAATGCTTTAGCACAATAGACTAAATTTAGCCTGTTCAGGTCCACAATCATAAATATATATATATATATATATATATATATATATATATATATATATATATATATATATATATACATGTATACACAGAATGGCCCACTTAAGCGGGATTGCTCCATAACTCTTTACTATTACAAATACGAAAAAATGTCTTATATAAAAGTTGTCCACAGTCATAAACTACATGTATTAAAATTATTTTCAGAATGGCGGACTTCTTACACGGAAACTCATGCCAATTTCGTTATTTTAAATAGAACAACCTATATATTATTACATTTTGAATTCTTCGTTGAATTTAAAGGTCACTTTAATAACCATACTATGGGTCTACGTCGCATTGTTCTGAGTTTTTGACATTTTGTAGAAAAAATGACGTTTGCAGTGCCTCCGAAAACTTTCAATATCTCGAAGACGGATACCGGTAGAGATGTGGTTTTTACTCGAAAAGGGTACCGCATCATTCCATTCATTGCCAAAAATCTTTCTTTTAGAATTCAATAATTTCTATCGCTCTGAAAATATTTTTTCAAACATGGATAACTTGATTTTTTAAATGCAACCACCATATTTTCTTACATCAGCGGATAGGAAATTAAATTTCCTTTCCATTGATGTAACATTATCGATTTTTGAGTGATAGTTTTCGAGATATTCATTTTATCTAATTTCAGTTTTTATTGCGCATTGCCGCTGCTTGGAAAACGTTTGCGAATTGTTTTAAACAACTGATAAGAAACGTCAGTTGCTCGAGCTTCTGTTGTGCTTTGCTGTCTTGTGTATCAGTTTAAGTGTTTCTACAAGACTTTCATTCTTGGAGAATGCCAAAGAAATGCGTTATTGGCGTCAAGGATTTATGTTATTCTGAACGAAAACTTCCCGAGAAAACTGTGTATATATATATATATATATATATATATATATATATATATATATATATATATATATATATATATATATATATATATATATTCAGGGTTTTCACGTAGGTTCGTTAGAAGTTTATGTGGTTAGAAACAATTTAGAAATCTGAATTTTTGGACTTAAGGTTATTTAAGATTCTCTTTTATTCTAAAATATTTTCAAGGTCATGTTACTTCCGTTTATGCCGAAGTGCCACTAACTTCCTTATTTTAAATGGAACACCCTGTATATTATTTTATTTTTGGATTCTTGACAAAATTTTAGGATAAGTCTTATAAGGGTTTCTATACCTTTTTCAACTGTTTCTTAGATATCTTGATTTTTCAAAATTTTAAAGATGTAACCCTATTTTCAACACTGCTTGTCTTACTTATTTTGACTGATGGAAAGTGCTTCTGGAGTAGACAGAAGCATAAGAACTATACTTTTGAAATACTCATGGACAATTGATTTATTGCATACATGGTGTTAAAAATTTGATGAACTATTAAACAATTTTCAAAGTTGAAAAACTTTGTTAATTCAAATGTGACACCCTGTATATTATTGGATGAATAGATGCAGCATTTAGTTATGCATCGTTTGGCTATAACATTACCTATACCTATTATCGACAATTTTCTTGTTAATTAATATTTTCTACTTTCATGTGATTTTTGACAGAAACTGAAATGTTTTTCAAAAATAAAATGAACTTAATTCAAACTACACAAATTCTATTTTATTAAAACAATGAAATAAAACAAGAAGATAACAAAACTGAGAGCATAATAACAAATGAAAAACATAAAACAATTATTTGAACATAACTAGAAGAAAAGTGATAAAAAAGATAAAATGAATATTTGTTTATTAAATATAAAATAACGTAATTTGTTAGGTTAAAGTGTTGCCTTCCTTTATCGATGTTTACAAATTTTCCATAAAAATGTAAGTTGTATAGGTTATCCGGTAGAATAAATGGATTCGCCATGATTTAACTAAATTAACATTAGACAATGTTGGATCGTTTTAATTAAGAAATCTGGAATTTAGGTACGAAGCGGAGATGAAGGTTAGTGTCGGAGAACTGGATGTATGCATGACAAAGAAGAATTACAGTAGTGATTCCGGTGAATTTCAATTTCAACAGTTTATTAAAATTTTAGATACATTTATATATATATATATATATATATATATATATATATATAATTTTTGACTCTTTAGTCGTCAATCGCTTATTTCAAAACGAATGTGCCATTTTTATTTTATTTTCAGATTGTACGTCAAATTTAAGGGTAACTTTCATTAGCATACCATATCCTTATCTTTAATAGTTTTCGAGATATCTTGAGTTTTCATTTACTCCGTCATATCTCCGTTAGTTTTTCAGCTAGGAAGTTCAAATTTTAATAGATAAATCACGATATATAATCAAATATCTGGGATTTAAGAAAGCTAACTTGATTTACACAGGGTGCCTAAAATTACTGTACCAATTTGTGACAAAAATTCAATTCCATTTAAGAAAACTATAATAATGACTTACTTGGTCGAGTTATACCATAATGTAAAAAATAAACTTTTCCAAAAAATATTTTGGTAAAACTAGACCATATTTGATAACTCAGAAATTAAAAATCATTTTCTTTTGTTAAATTTGGAGCTATAAGTTCTCGCATACGGTACGATTTTACTTAAAGTAAGTTTGGTCCACCATTCAATATGTGACCCTGTATATTCGAAAATATATATATATATATATATATATATATATATATATATATATATATATATATATATGTGAGTCAGCTGACGCGACGGTCCATTATGCCTAAACGATTAAAAATTTTTTAATTTTTGACCATTCAGCGAGATGTAGGTTATTTTAAAATATATACTACTTGATCGTTTATTAAAAGTGAAATAAAAGTGTGACAAAAATGTCACACACATGGTTTTCATCGTCTTTTTGTGTACTTTGAAAATCACTAATTACAATTTAAAAAAATCGTATACAGGGTGAACTTTTTAATATGAACAGGCCCAATTAATTTTTCCTAAGCCGGTCCTGGAATTTCTAAGATTTGAGAACGCCGATCGAATACCACATAATGGTGTAATGTTTCACCAAAAAATCAGAAAAATCAAATAAGTGTAGATATTTTAATGGTCATATGATATTCCCCACAAGGGACTCTATATATGGTATAAGTATGTAAAATTTGTCACGACTCACTCTGTATATGAATTTGTCGAACGATTTTATTGAAATTCTCGTCAACGATGTCTTTCATAAGAACAAACAAACGATTAAAATTTGAATAAAATCTAGCTTGTAGCTTTTTTGTTTTTTTTTTTTTTTGTTTTTTCCTTTGCACTTAGTAACAATAAATTTGAAGAAATAAACCAATCAGTGTATAATTAACTGTCAATTTTGCAAATTGTTTGTTCACAATTTCGTTCTGAACTTGGAAACAATGCCAAGAGTACGTCAACATCAACATTTTCCCCAATTGACTGATTTTGAACGTGGCCGTATTATTGGCATGAGAGAGGCCGGACTTTCGCTAACAGAAATTGCTCGTCGTGTTAACCAAAATGTTACAACGGTATTGTGATGTTGGTCCAAATGGTCCGAGGAAGGGGTGCAACATATCGCCTTGGATCTGGACGTCCCCGCAGGACTACAGATCGCGAAGAACGTCGCTTAAGATTTTTGGCCACAAGAGAGATTTTCAACAACTTGATCGATTGCAAATGATTGGATGAGAGGTGTAAGACCCAGAATGTCAATGTCATCTGTTTATCGCGGGATGAGGTCTTATAGGCTGCGTTCATATGGTCCATTTTATGTCTTCCTCTTACACCACTTCACCGTCTACGCAGGCTAGATGGAGCAACGAAAGAGCGAATTGGCTAAGAATGACATCCAATTGTGTTAGTGACCAGTCCGATTTTGCTTTGGCCACGATGGTCGTAGAGGGTCAGACGGATGCGAGAACGTAAAATCAACATTTGCACATTTGCACGCACGCACCACACACACACACACACACACACACACGCGGCGCGCGCACAGATACACACACAGCGCGCGCGCGCACAGATACACACACACGCACGCGCACAGATACACGCTTTCATAGACAAACAAATAAATGTTTCTAGTCTACGAAATTGAGTGCTTTTCAAGATGTCACAATCCATGTTGAGGCACACCCAAGATGCCATAGTCAATATAGCTCACACTTTTACACTTTCAAACGTTATTAGAGAAAATAATGTTAAATGGACATTGCAAAACCAGAATTTGGTTTAGAAGAAGACTATTAAAAATGTACAAAAAAATCCATTAATACCAATTACGCAATTATAGTGTTTATTACTTTAATGTCATCACATACTGAATAAATACAGAGGTTCTACTTCTAATAATAACTGACTAGCCGGATATGTCGGGGATGATATGTATTCGATTATACTTCATTTTTAAGTATTTTTATGGAAAAAAATTTGTTTTTCGAATGAATGTAAAGAAAATTCTTTGTAGGTGTAATTAATTTTTTACTTACTTACATTTATTTGTAGCTTGTTTTCCACATTCCCACACACGAATTATACATATAAACAAATTTCATTGACGTAACGTAAATTGCAATTGCAATGTCAGATCATATAATATTAGATATTTTAATTCTTCACTACAGACTACGACGACCTTTAAAACGTGCATGATGCGTACTACGTTTCTAAAATTTTGTTGTCAACCAAAACATTCGAGGTGATTTCCCATAGAAGTAAGTAAATAATGTGCTTTGAACAAAGTTTTGTTTAATGGATTGGTGAGTCGGTGTCGGTGTACTTCAACCTTTACTGAATTGGAGGCTTCCCCAATTTTATGTGTTGGTAAGTTGAAATATTGTATAATTATTATCAATGATGAATAGTAGTAAACTGGGGACGCCCGAGCAATGATCGTAAAGATAAGTCTCGAATTTACGTGTAATGTTATTCGTTGTAATTGGATTTTTTTAAATCAACACATTTTTGTACAAAAAAATTTATGCAAACTCAAACATTATCATAATGATGTATTTCGTATTCTTGTACTGAAAGATACAAAAACAATCCCCTTTTCCTAATATAGTTCAGTGTACACGTTGGAAGTGTCTTGTTTGTATACCTAATTGGTTGTTAATGTTTCAATTGCATTTAATCTGTATGCCAATACCAGTCACTTTCACCTTGGTTGGATTACTCTTCTCGTGGCTAAGCTCGAGGTTAATAAAATTTTATTGGGCACCTCTTGGCAGTGTGGTTGTTAGAAAACATTTTATTAATCGCAACACATGTTCTATGTATAATGTACAAATGTTTCATATTCAACAATCTATAGCGTAGCAGGTTTATATGTGGCTGGATTCAAGGATCGAGTTTCAAAGTCTTGAAGTAATATGTTTGTACTGGTGACAGTGGTGATATTATTTTTCTATTTGTTTGTACCGTTGTTCCTGGTAAATGAAGTATGTGTTTCTGACGCAGTGTTCGGTTGAATTCAGTATGTCCTCTGGTGGATTGAAGTTCCTCTTAATGATGTTTAGTGTTTCCTGTATGGGCATGTTGGTAAACAGTGATGCCACGTCAAACCTCACTAGTCTCGCATCTCTTGTAACCTTGTGTTTCTTCAGCATTTCGATGAAGTGGCTTGCATTATTTACGTAAGATTCTGCTCCTTCGGTGTGTGGTTGTAGTTGAGTCGGTAGTTGAAGTTGTAACCCAATAGTGCTAAAAATCTGTTTCAATGGAGCTCTGCTCTTGTGTATCTTCGGTAAACCATAAAATTTTTGACAATTTAACTATTATGTTTTTGTTTTCTTTTAAGGCTTTTAGACCCTTAGTTTCTCTGTTGTAGATACTTTCTTCTTTTGTTGTTATGCAATTCTCAACACTGTGGTAGCGTGAATATCTATGATTCTACTCCACGTGCCAAGGTGTAATTGAGGCCTTTGGCTAATACAGTCTCTGTCGCTTGATCCAAGTTATATTTTGATACGTTGTACACTAATTTATCTGTATTTGATTGTTTCGTCATCGTGCGTGGTTTCTGAGGTGCTTTTCATCGTTCAAATTTATTAATCCTCTTCGCTGTGGTGAGCTGGTTGTCTCTTTCCGATTTAAATTGTGTAATCTGTTTTAACATATTCCATATTATTGGATGCAATTTATTACTTAGATTTAAGCGTAGTTCCATAAGCTGTGTGTTAACGGTATTTAAAGTTTTCTTGATGCCTTAGACTGTTTCTCGTAATAAAGCTAAACTTGCTCCACGTAGAATGTTTCCGATCTTGTTATTTTTTTTTGACAGCTGCATGCAGTTTGGTATTACATCTTCGTCTCGGCATCGTTGCAAAAAAAGTTGAGCTTGCAAAGTAGTCGGTTTCTCCAGGTTCGTAGTTTCTCGAATCTTCTCGTATCTTGTAACACTTCCTCCACGTAGAGGTTAAGCATGTTTATTTTGAGGTTTTCGCGGGTGTGGATATGTCCAATATTCCGGGTGTTGATCCGCGTTATGGTTTCTTCATTCCATTGGTTATTAAAAGAGCCATTAGGTTGTCGATGAAGTTTCGGCCAGATCCCACTAGCCATTATCAAATCTTCTTTGGTCTACTTCTCGTAACTCCTGTTAAATTAACTTCGTCTGCTTTCTCCTTCTTTAAGTACCTTTCACTGATATTGTCCTTGTCACTTTTTTATCCTTTAATATAGGTTTCCATGTTTTCGGCAATCTTTGTACGTTGTTTAAGTTTTGTGCACATTTTCTATTTCTATGGCCTTGCTTATTATTCGTTCCGTTTTGTCTATATATATATATATATATATATATATATATATATATATATATATAATTTATTCAGTGGCTCAGTGGTGAAGGTAAAATAAATTCTGCTCAAGTGCGAAATCAGTTCTTCTCAGGACTAAGTCTGATGACGGAAGCAATTCGCTTCCGAAACGTCGCGCTGCACAAACAAAAACTGTGAAAATAGGCCGATCAACTTAACTAACATGATACTAAAGTTACAAAACACTTATAATATAGACCAGTCTAGTGTACATTGTTAATGCTTCATAGCCACTACTACCTAGATTTAAGAAAATGACTCGTCTTGGTCCTTTCTGAGCGTTGTATCACATAGTATAAACAGCTTTGTTAGCAAACGAAAACGTACGTAATTCAATCTAATCTTTGGATTTGATTAATCTATATTAAGAAATAGAACATGGTCATCATCTACGCAGAGTATATTGTTGTTTAAGTTTTTCACTGATTTAAAGTGTAATAGTTTAATTAGGCTTTTATCATGCATAAAATTAGCGATAAATCTTTGTATTAGATGGTATCATTTCCTACGGACGTCTAACAATCTGATTTTTATTGATTTTGTGGGTCAATGTCACATGTTTCCTTTTGTGGTACTCTAAATTTGTTAATATTAATTAGGACTAATCACTCAGGTCATTCTGTTGTAGCATTTTTTCTCGTCTGACATCCTTATTGTATTTAACTTCAATTAATCCGTTATTTACCTTTTTTCTCATTGGCTTTAATATCATCCGTCTTTCGTCAAATTCCAAACTAGTTAAATCACTGTGGCAGCGCGGGAATGATTAAGGTTTAGCACCTGCAAATGTCAGAACGGAGATTGCAGTTAGCATAACCATAGTATTCGGATGGGTGTTGGGTAGGATTAAATTTAAGCGTAACCCAAAATCAAAGATACTGGTAGGTTTTTCTTTTGTGGTAGATGCGCAGGTATCCTTTTTCATGCACACTTCCTTTTTTATTTTTCTTACTCCAGGCGTTTATTGCTCGTCCTCTAGAAATAGCCAGTGCACTCTTTAGCGGTGGGTACGCAGGCCTGAAATGTAATGTTGGTTGAGTTATTTATGATTCAAATTTTTAGTTTGATTTCTAGTGATGCTGGAAATCTAGGTTTAGATTTACCTTAAATTTTAAAGAAATCAGCTGCTCCATTCATAGGTTATTGGGGAATCGAGATTTGACCCACTTTACTTGCATGTTTAACGCTATCTACGCAGCGAATACAAAGACCGAAATCAACCAAGCCCTCTTCATTCCTTATATATCCTAATGAAGTCTGTCGTATTTGCTCAACCAGATATTATAATGTTTTATATCAGGTGGTGTGGTGGATACAGTTTAGACGATATGATCCGGCCGTAATCGTTACCATTTTCTATTTGAGGCGAGTATGATAGTGCAACCGACATTGGCACTTTGTATTTTGTGAGTGATCGGTATATAATTAGAGTTTGTGGTTGTATACCCACCAGTAAGCTCCTGAGCTTCAATTCTTCCAGTTAATAGGCCTACGTCTTCTCCTATAACTGTTGTTTGGTGCGTCGACTTTTCTATGGCAGTTTCGACTATTGGGACGTCGGTATCATCTCGGGACTGTCTTGCTTCGATATTAACTTGTTTTAATTTTGTAATTAGCATTTCAATTAATTTACTTTTATTTAATCGATTTGACAGAAACTGTTCCTGGGTGAGAGGCACTTCCGTGGTTCCATCAAACTGTACTTGAAAAGACCTAGAAACGGCAGAAGTTCGTTTTCGCTGCTCCATTGCCTTTATATTATTTCTGTCATCAGAGTATCCGTCGAAGACTACGATTATTCTTATACCGAAATGCTTAAGTAAATAATTAGCATATTTCTGGACAATGTCATAGATTATTTCACCTTTTTGCCAAACGAGTTTGTGGAGTAGATAACCCCCATCAATCACCAATCATCAGTTGGTATTTCATCATCACTAGTATTCCAGTATTGTCAAACAGCGCTGTTGGATATGGACTGCCAGTACTCTAGCAAATTTTCTTCAAATATTTTATTCAAGCCTATCCTTTGAAAGAGGAGCAAAGGGTCGATGGAGACCTTGCAGTCATGTATCATGACGGAGTTATTCATTGATGATGATGGAAGTACTCTAGCCGTCCATTGAAATGTAATGTTGTTGAATGTTTTGCCAACTATTTTTCCAACTAACTGTATACTAACATCTTTGGCTCGGTGACAGTTTATTTTACTTTTTCCCACTATCCCTGTTGATATGGAAACAGCTTCATCCATAACGGGAAAAGGGTTGTGTACTTGAAACCAATCACCAAGTTTTTTTAATATCGAGACTGTCCTTTTTAATACGCGTGTCTATTGCATCGACATGTTCTACAGAATGTATGGAAATGCCACAAAATTTTTCCACTTCGTCACATATGACATTAGTGGCATGCATGCAATACACTCACTTACATAACACGCTATCTTGTATACTTCTTCCACGGGAAACTCCGGACTTCACGCTTCTCATTAAAGATTGCTCGATTACCATATCACTCCAGGTTCCGCAACCAAATTTCTTAGTACGCCTGACTGAAAAATCCATTCTGGAAGTTCGAAAAAGTCTGCGCGTCCATAGTTCCTTCTAATGCTAGCATATTCTGCAGATACAGGTGTCCAGACTTTGCATAAAGAAAATGGCCTGTAGCTTGAAAATAAGGGAGCATTTTTCTCACGGCTTCTAGATGGTCATCCCAAAGGTCCAGCCTCTCAGCACGAACGAATTCATGAGGTATGGATAACATGTCGGGGTATTGAATCCATAATTGAGAGGTGGGACCTCAAGTTTTTAATTTTTTCAATTTATTGTGAAATTAGTCATCCAAGAATTTCAGATTTTCTTCAGGTGCTGTAATATTGCCGTAAGAAACAGTGTGCTCAAGTACACTCTCGATCTTGCCATCTAAAAAACTTTGTAGCTTTTCGTCTATTTTCATATCTTGGTAAATTGACATGGATAATGCAACCTTGAGAAGTGTATGGCCTCTCACACACATTATGTCCATTCAACATTTTGTCCATTGAATTTGGAGCGTATACAAGACTTAGAGCCTCCATGATTCCACTTCCATTCATTATATAGCGTATTGATCCAACGAAGCTCATAAGCATGTGGAAGCCGCCTAGTCTTACAATGATTTTGGATGTATTAGTTCAAGTCTCTGCAGCAGCTACGATTTCTCTTGCCTTGATGTACAGCGGTTGATCGAATGTCACTATGTAGGTATTTTGATCATGAAGTTTGGCATTTCGAAAAGCACAATCTAGTGCTGTGTAAATGGTGTTGAAGTTACTAGCTGGATGGTGGATGAACGGCAGAAATAAGATACGAGATGTTGAAAAGTTTTCATGGTCCACTGTTAGATCCTCTATAAAGCCTTGCCAACCAGGTGTGCCGGGTATTCCTCTCCACTTCGTATACATCCATAATAGATCTGCAATATGCAGCTTTGATATTTCAATTTACTTCAGTGTGAAACCACTGCTACTTCATTTGCTTTTAACTTTCCAGTGCACTTGTTGTTTGGTTCATTACTGACAACAGCACTAGTTGGCGTCACTATTTTTATCATGCCCATAACATGTAGAGTATGATGTCCATCTAATGTCTGAATGTTTATGTCAGCATTGTCCGCTACGTACTAGACATGTGCACCAGCGTCGGATGATAGAACTTGAGGCTGGGGTGAAAAACTGTTGACAATTCGCACGTCTGAGCTTCAGTGTAGGAAACACAGAATGCAAATTTTGATAAAACTTCAATCAACCTTTTAGAAGCAAATCTCCTAGGAAGGAATACTAACGGACCAAGTAGTAAACTTGATATAAACGATCTGGGACGCACTGCAGTCATAATTGCATGACGTAAGGCAATACACTTCGGTTTCAACTTTTCCTTCCTAGTTTTTCGATTTTTTAAAACTACTTGATTCATAAAATATACTAATGTTTCTGGAATTTCGTCATTTACAGAAGCAAACATTTCACCAGGAGGTGGATATGAGTCACGCACAACGGGCACTGAACGAATATATTTTTTTTTATGATTGTGGACCTGAACAGGCTAAATAAGGCCTATCGTGCTAAAGCACTCAGGAACACTTAGGAGGATGGATAGAGCGATAATGAATTGCCAATAGATGCCTATGGACAGGTACCTTAAACTTTCTCATATCATAAATGAGAGGAAAACAGGAACTAGGGAGATCATTCCAAAGTTTAGAAGCCGTATAGAACAATGTGGATTGCGCCCGTTTGGTACGACAAGTGGAGACGGGTCATTTATAAGCCTAATCGCTCTCTTTTGAATACGATCAACGATATCAAGAGCGTATTGGGGAGCACTAACCCAAAGGTGAGAATTATATTCCAGATGAGGCCGAATTTGGGCCATATACAGCAGAGGAGTTGTCGAGAGGTAAAGTACTGCTTAGACCTGTACTAAAGCCTATTTTACGAGCAGCTGTTTTGGTAGCTGACAGAAGATGGTCAATCCATGAGAGATTTGAAGATACAGTCATACCCAACAGAGTAATAGAGTCTGAAAACTTAAGAACTGAGCCATTCATACTTACAACAGGAAATGATCGATCTTTTTTGTTCTCTGATGATAGCAGCAGCAGCTTCAATAACTCGCAGACGCTCTTGAGCCCTACTTTCCTTCTTGTTTTCGTACCAAGATGCACTTAAAATATTTGATTCAGTGTCGCGGAAGCAAATAATAGTCAGCAATCTCGATTTAGTTGTTATAACAATATTCGTTCCGTATCGGGTTAATACTCTTTCTTTTATTGTATCGCCATGTGAAGTGTATTCCGTCAAATACATTTTAGCTCCGTCGTTGTAAATTGAAAATCATCGTGGTTCTCAATGTAATCAAAAATTTTCTCCATCGCAGCATTAACTTCTTCATTTATTGGAGCACCTTTTTTGTGGCCCGTGGAGTAGCCGCGAAACATTTACTCCCGCACTTGCCTTGGTACTTTGCCTCGGCCGCAACTAAATCGATTTCATGGTAACACGGTTTCTCACAATTTTTCCCAAAGCATCATTACGCGAATCTGCAGTTCTTAATACACTGTCCTTGAATTCGAGTGTGCAACAGATTTAATTCTGCGTCTGTATCTTTTTTCCTTCTTCGTTTCAGCCTCTTCTGAAGCTGTTTCACCACAAAATATACACAAACTTTTAAAATCAAAAGAGGTACTTCGCTTTTTACGAGGAGAGGCTGAAGTACTTGCAACACTCACTTATACGTCGCTTATACGCGTCTATAGATTGATTTCTGGTATAATTCTTGCGACAAATAACATGAACGTCTATAGAATTTAAAGTCTTTAAATATGCAATATGTCCGTCATCCCTTTCAACATTACCATTTTTAATGCTTCTAAGCCACGGGTAACGGTACAAACCTCACCAGCCGTAATCGACTCATCACAAACAAAACATTTTGCTCCAGTCATTACAAATATCCGTAAAATAATAGTTTCAACTCGACCGAGAAATATTTTTCAACTAACTAGACGAAGGCTAAAAAGTAACGCGACAATCACTACGATCGCAGGTATAAAAAAAGGGCCCCGAATAATGAGGCTAATTTCACTAAAAACTTGCTTTTTTTTTTAGTCGACGACCCTTTATTTTTATCTGGATGTAAAACTCGTATTTAGCACATGTTGCACTGTCTACTGCTGTATGATGTAGTTTTACTGCGCCCTACACATAATGCGCAGCAGAAAATATCTAAATATTTATGTAACATAACTGAGATACGTCATTCGCCCGGCCATTTAGTGCGTAATATCACGTGTTAATCCTAATGCATAACTTTGATCCGCTGTAGACCGGAAACGGTTCACCGTAGAAAAAAAAGGCAGAGACCTTTTTGTACACAATTTTATGCTCTACAATTTACATGTGACACTTTTTTTCGTCCGAGAAACAGAAACCGAGATATTTGCGAAAAACCGTTTTTCGGGACCTTTCACTGTGCAGTACGCCGGCGCAGTAGGCGCAGTGATGTTTCACAGATTGTTTATAACCCTAACAGGAAGATGTATACTAATTTTCAGCTGGGCAGAGATTATTCGGCAGAAATGTTATTTTTTCGTCTAAAACCACTGGCCTATATTTATAAACAGCAAAATCTCAGTATAAGTGTGGTTCATTCATGATATTTAAATTTTATTAGATAAATATATTAGCACGTGTTAAAAGTTGATATGGATATTCCTCCTTTCAAATTACTTAAAAAATTATTACTGTGATTTGTTCCAATAGCCGAACTGGTAGTGTAGTGGTGACATGACCTGCTTAGCATTCGGGAGGTAATGGGTTCGATTCCCGTTAGCGTCTACCTTGTATGAGGTTTTTTTCATGGGGGTTTCCTCATACACATGTATCGGCATGGTCACTGCGTATATGCACACCTTTCGCGGCTACTTAGGCGAATGCTGGGGCAGTATTTTCCCCCTCAGAACCCTAACTCCGTTCCTACCGATCCTCTCCTGATCACACCTATCCTTAATCCCACCATGCATATATACGTAATGTATGTATGCTAGGAATCTATGATTGTGGCTGAAGGAGCTCGGGAAGCTCGATCAGCGCGCCCTCCTCCTTGGGGAGGGAATGAAATACGTTACCTTTTACTTTTTCCCAATAGCCCCCAGTCTCCCCTAAATCTAGTTAAATAAAAGTGTTGCCTTGTGTGCTCCAAAAAAAGATCGATCATTGCCTGTTGTAAGTATGAATAGCTCAGAGATTAGGTTTTACTGTGTTGGGAATGGCTGTATTTTCAAATCTATTATGGGCTATTTGTCATGTAGAATATAATTCTCACCTCTGCGGTGGAGCCCGCCCAATACGCTCTCGAATCGTTGATCGTTTTCAAAGAAGAGCAATTAGGATTATAAACGACCTGTCCTTAACTTCTGGTATACATTCCCTTGAGCATTGAAAACTCGTTTTGGTTCTGTATTACCATGTCTATCGTGATGCTGAATTACATTCTTTGATACCATCTTTGCTAGGAATACTCGGTTTGCTCATTTACATAATCAATATGCAGTAGAAATCTCCACTTGAACCAAACGGGCGCAATCCACACTCTTCTAAACTCTGGAATGATCTTCCTAGTTCCTGCTTTCCTCTCAATGATGGTGTGAATTTCTTGCTAATTCAAAATCCCTCTTAGGCATTCTCCTAAGCATGTTTTGGACCACAATTCTTAAAAAAAAAAGATTACATTCGGATGCGATTATGACTATGATTATCTGTTTGATGAGCTTTAAAGTTTCTTCCCATATCCACCAGATGGCAATTTGTCTTTTGAGTACCTACCGTAGATCATGAAGGATACAATGCACTGTTTACTCACTAATATCCATTTAACCCTGTTGTGAGTTATTCTTTGTACCGAGCTGGTAGTATGGTGGTGACACGACCTGCTTAGCATTCGGGAGGTAATGGGTTCGATTCGCGTTACTGCCTACCTTGTATGGGGTGTTTTCAAGGGGTTTTCCTCATGCACATGTAGCGGCATGGTCACTGCGTATATTCACACCATGTGCGGCTACTTAGGCGAATGCTGTAGAACCCTAACTCCGTTCCTTCCGATCCTATCCTGACCACACCTATCCATAATCCCACCATGCATATATACGTAATGTATGTATGTATGCTGGGAATCCATGATTGTGGCTGAAGGAGCTCGGGAAGCTCGAGCAGCCCGTCCTCCCGCTTGGGGAGGAAATGAAATACATTGCTTTTTCCCTCCCTATTCTTTGTGACCACTTGACTTGGCTTAGTCAGCGTGATTTCTAATTTTTAAGGTAGAGCGCCACTTGTAAAAAGAAACTAATATTGTGAACTACATCACTATAGTTAACTAATGTTGTTCAGTTCACTTAAATAAGGAATTTATGTATACACATACGAACCCTAGTATTCCCTTATGCATGATGTAAAGTACGTGTGATGTAATTTATAATCACTCCTCTAGCTTCGAATGGGCCTTAACTTTATTAGGGGAGGGGGAAGTTTTCAATTATTAACGTATAATTAAAATTGATCAAAATAATCAGCAGGCTTGTAGTGAGGTTTTTTTTATCTAAGAGTCTACACTATATGAGATAAGGTGAGATTATTTGTAGATGGCAGGAAATAGAGGAAACAAGTTATTTCATTTAAACATAATTTATTCGTTAAGTGTAGGTATGGTCCTTGAAAGAGCATTAACCATGAATAACTACATTATTAAATATATGCGTAGGGGATAATTAGTCAAAAAATTCTTACACGTGTGTTCATTATGTATTGTTTAAATAGTTAAATTTTGGTTTAAACAGTAATTTTCGTTTCTACGTTTGATCAAAGGACCCGGAATTTTTTTGTTTATTAATCACGCGATTGTTAAGTGGCATGGCACATAATAATAGATCACACATTACTGAGACCTTGATCAGTGTCAGTACTTATGTCATTATCGCGATTAATATGTTATTATACAATCCGACAAATAGTTACAATTTAGTCGAATTTTTTTCGATCAAATCAAGATGGCGGCTCAATATTCAACACATTTGATCATGCATGTTTTTGATATTACAGTCAGATGAATGCGTGCAATTTTTTCTATAGTTAGTCATGATAAGATACCGATATTAATACATATTTAGTCATATCGGGAATGCTTGTGCAAGTAAAACAATAGGAGGTAGGTACGTCTAAGACTAAGGTGAAATAATAATTATTCGATTGAAGCAAAAGTACCACAAACTATTCAAAAGATTTCATTCGATTGAGGCTTTAAATCACTTTAAGACCTTAAGAAAGCTAATTAAATCTCATACGATGCTTACAAGCCAGATATTTCTAATACTGTGGAATCGTTATCTTTTGATCTCAAATTTTTCTGGTCTTTTATTAGATCTAAATCGGTGAATACCCGTTCTTGAACCCGTTCTCGTCGGTTTATAGTACCTCTTCTAAGAAAATGAGTAGTAACTCAGTTGTTAAGAACCTACCATGCATACATTTGTTGGATTATTACCGAGTTAATGGTTAAAGAGATAACTCAGTTAGAATATACAGCAGAGAAGAGCCGATTATCGGAAACATTTGGGGATTAGGGGTGTTCGGATAACTGATTATTCGAAAAATCGGTCATTGACGGGAAAAATTATGTTCAAAACAAATTTATTTTTAAACTTAAAAAATAAAAAATGACTGATTATACAGTAAAACGTTCTAAATACGCCCAAAATAATTTTCGTTTTTCTTGGCTAAATCTCTCAATCCTTTGAAAGACAGCAATTGGATTGCATCACATTCTTGTTGATGCTCTAATCACAGCATTATAGTTGCTAGGCCATGAATGCTTCATCCTGTTCAACAAAGTCAATATTATAATACTATTCTTCATCGTATTTATTGTTTTCTTTTTTTTTCTAGTATTCCTGACCAGGCTAATATTTGCCTAACGTGCTAAAGCACTCAGGAACCCTGGGAGAGTTTAGGGGTATTATTAGGCTGCCGAGAAATGTTTTGAATGGCTACCTTAAATTGACCTAAGTCGAAGTTTGGAGGAAAACAGGAACTGGGTAGTGCAATCCACAATTTGGTCGCCGTGTGGAAAAATATAGATAGAGCCCGTTTAGGGTGACACGATGGAATTTTGAGTGCGTAATTATGCTGTGAATGGGCAAACCGGATGTACCTAGCGAAGATGGCCTACGAAGGTATTAAGGAGTGTATTTCGGAGGCACACTTGCCATGGTAATAGCGATAGAACAAGGAAAAAACCGAAGCTATTCTTCTATGCTCGAAAACGCTATAGGTCAGAAGTCAGAGACGGGTCATTTATAAGCCTGATAGCTCTTTTTTCCCAGATGTGGGAATTGTATTCCAGATGGGCCTTATACAGTAAAAGGAGTTGTTGCGACGTGAAGTACTATTTAGATCTGTATAGAAAGCCCAGTTTGCGGGCAGCTGTTTTTTTGGCTGACAAAATGTGGTCAACCCATGAAAGGTATGATGATACGAACATCCCTAACATGGAAATAGAGTCTGAAAACTTGATCTCTAAGCCATTCATATTTACAGCAGGAAATTAATGGTCTTTCTTGGCGATACTGCGTTTGATCGGCGTTGAACGTGAGTAGATTATTCCTTTCCCATTCAAGAACACGTTCTAAGTCACTGTTGATTGAGCCTGCCATTTTCACCTTAACGTCCTGACTAGACTTATTGTTGTGGGAAAACTGAGAAGAACTACAATGTAGAGTGCTGTCATCTGCAAAGCAATGAATCGGGTTAGATGTTGAGAAATGAGGTCATTTATGTACAGCAGGAAAAGTGTGGGAGCTATCACTGATTCTTGGGGTACTCCCGCGTTAATAGTAGTTTCCTTCGAAAAGAAGCTATCGACGACAACGCGTATACGTCTTTTGTCAAGAAAGCTGGATATCCAATTCATGAGCGTATCGGATAAGCCGAACGAAGTGAGTTTGGCAAGTAGCCACTTATGCCAAACCTGGTCAAAAGCTTTTGAAATATCAAAATCTACTACGACTGTTTCACCGGACATCACTGATGTGTTATTCCAAAGTTGGGTGACATATGAAAGAAGATCACCCGTTGAACGACTCTGTCTGAACCCATACTGGTGGTCGTTTAAGAGTTTATTGGACTCGAGGAACGAAAGTAGTTGGTGGTTGATGGCTTTCTCCATGATTTTCGGCAGAATGGACTTGGGTTATGATTTCGTGGTCCGGATACACCTCATACAGAATCATCCTCATCACATTAGAGCCAGACGTGGATGTTTTCCTTATCGCACTGTTCAAACCCTGGGTATTGATTTATCAAACGAACCAGTTCTGATACAAATTGGTTTTGGGGCTCTTTAGGTATAGGAGCAACCTCAATTGGACTAAGCTTTTTTCAAGGTGGTCTCCTTGATACAATCCCAAGCTTCTACTGCCATATAACCAGCATCCTTCTTATTTATTGCTTTGTAGAGTTGAAGGATTGTTTTGTGTTCTTCTTGGCCCGATCAGAATCATATGCAGCAATGCTTTTCTATAATAAAAAATCTACATAAAGTTTATATTTTCTCTTTCTAGTAAAAGGTTTGAGGGATCACTTGGGACGTTATCCATCAACAATAAAACATTTCCCTTGTTCCCAGTTTCAAGTATACATGATTTTCGACAGAATGGAAGTGATAGCTATTGGTCGATAGCTTGAGGGATCGGTTTTGTCGCCCTTTTTAGGAACAGGCTGGACATTTGGCAACTTCCACGATGAGGGAAACTCTCCAGATGACATGGAGTTCGAAAAGAGTTTGGACAATACAGGTACCAGCTCGGGGTAGCGTTTTTTAAGGACGATAGCTGGAATACCGTCGGGACCAGTCGCCTTGTTTGGGTTAAGTTTATTGATAATTCATTCCAGGAGCTTGTAACGAAAGTGGATTGGTTTAATCGCGTATAGGGTAGATTTGGGCGACGGCACAGTTTTACCAGAATGATTGAGACATGAATTTGATACAAAGTAATCGACAAACAGGTTGGCTGTTTCAGCAGGATCAGCTACTACAGTTCCTCGCGAGACGTCATGAGACGAAAGGAGGATGTACTAAAGTTTTTACTGATGGCTTTAACTAATGACCAAAATTTACGACCACCCAAAGGACATGAGACTAATTCTTTGCATTTACGTTCTTCAAACATCTTTTAGCCTTGGTGATGATGCTTTTACAAACTATTCCTTGCGGCAATATAGTTGGCGTGATTTTCAATCACGCCAGTTTTATTTGATTTCCATTTGATATAGAGTTTATGCTTTTGCGATAATGCATCAGTGCAATTCCTATTAAACCAGGGTTGGGAACGGGCATGACCTACACGATTATGTTTTTTGGGAATGTATAACTCCATACCCATCACGATAACTTCAGTTACTGAAAGAGCAATTTTTGAAGAGAAGGACCATTTAAACCAATACTTACGCCAGGGGAAGGTTGCCAAAAATATCGCAGTTCGCTCCAGTTTGCTGATTTAAAACACCACATAGTTCTATCTGTTTTTCGAGTAACAGTGGGATTGGGTACAGAGGAAGTTATTTCGATTCGGGGAAAGGACTTGTTTTATAGACAAATGGGTTAGTTGAAAGGAATAGGCCCAGGAGATGTGGAGTATGGTTAGGGTTGTCAGGGATTCTGGTTGGTTCGGAAATGAATTGTGTGAGATCACAGTATACAGCAAATGCTTCTGCACTATGACCTGCGGGATTAGTAGTAGATGAAAAATGAAGCCAATTGGAATTGTAAATCTCTCAAAATTGAAATATTGCAAGATAGAAACTGTGATAAGAAGTAGTCTATTTTCAGACTACGGTAATCAAAAAGAGCTTGGAAGTTCTTGTCATTTGGAGACCTATACAAACAACAGTAGAATTTCACAAACTGGGGCCCATAATATTTGAACCAAATTGCGTCAAATTTATTGTTTTCCAAAGTGGCCATCCTCTTACAACCTACGTTGCCCTTGGTATACGCACATAATCCACCTTTAAGGCGAAAGCTAGAGTGGAGGTTGTATCTGGGAAATTGTAGGTCAGGCAAATCAGTGCTTCCAGGGGAGACTTGTGTTTCTGGTAGGAACTGAATCTCCGGTTGCACTTGTTCAAGGTGTTGGTGAACAGCATTAGGATTCGACCTGATACCATGTATGTTGCAGTAATGAATCCGGATGTTGGTACTTTCGATGACAGAGGTCGCTTGAGTCCTGCCCTCCCGGGCATCTAAATGGGACAGAATTTTATTCCTAGCAGATCTTGCTCTTCTTAGTCTTGATTTTGGCATTGACGAATTTTTGCCCCCCCCCCCCACCAGAATCTTTGGGGCAGTTCGACGAATCGATGTGAGAGTGTGGGCGTCTCGCTTTACTCACCTGGGGTATTGCATCTGTTTTAGAACTCGTCATTTTAAGGGTTTAGCCGTTAAAACGCGACGCTTGGCAAGAATTGGAGCACCACTATTAGGGAGCCCATGGTATACAATAGAAATAGTAAAACAATACTCTGAATTAAACAACACTGGGAGCAAGAAGAATCTTTAAAAGAAAAGTTGGTGCAGGGTGTCCTAAAATATCCACCCCTGAACAAGATGCTGATTTAGTCGGGTTCTTAAGAGAGAATCAATTTGCGACGTCGAGGGATTCAGTGATTAATGCGGGATTTCCTGGCTTTCGACCTACTACCAGCAGACGGGTTAACGAATCTGATTTTAAGAAACAGGTCAGCTGCTAAAACCGATCAGTAACTGTTGAACATCAGCAAGCAAGAATGATATTTGCACTAAATTATATTCATCGCAACCCGCAATTTTGGCACAGGGTCATTTTTACTGATGAAAAGACATTCAAAGCGACCTATAACGGTCAAATTCGTGTTTAACAACCATCCAACCAAAGTTTGATTTGAGGTCGATAGTTACATCAACATTTTAGAACACTCAATGCTTCCTTCTGTTGAGCAAATGTATCCTAATAATACTTTCATATATCAGCTAGATAATTGTTCAGTCCACACTGCGAATGCTGTAAGAAACTGGTTCCAAACGCAAAATGTAGAAGTATTACCATGGTCTTGCACTCAGTCCAGATATAAATCCAATGGAAAACATTTGGGGAATAATTGTTAAAAAAATATATAAAAGAAATTTTACGCCGCAGAATTCAAACGAGTTGTGGGAAACAATCTTGGAGGTCTGGGAAGATCTTGAACCAAATGTGATATGTAATATGAACCAATCTATGCTAAATAGAAACGTTTTAGAATCAGATTGTCATATTACCAAATACTATATTTTATTTGTAATAGTTTTATTCTAATTGCTCTTGTTTCAAAATAAGTTGATAATATGCCGTCGACAATATTCTTTGTACTGTTCTTTAAATTTAGGAAATCCATTTATGTAAATAACCGCGCACAAAATCAATAGAAAATGGGTCCGGGTCGATCTGACTGAAATATTTCGACTTTCTGATCAAAAGTTGTCATGGACCAAAGAGATCCTATGATTAGTTTTAAAAATATGGAGGGGTTTGCACATGCGCTGTAGGAATGGGTAGCATTTATACTTGCGCAGTAGCAATGGGTGGGGTTTCAACATGCGCACGAGTTATGGGTGAAGTTTCCACCTGCTGACCAGTTAGCACATGCGCAATAGGAATAGGTGTTATTTGCACTATACAGGTGGTTGGGATATTTAGGCTTTAGAACTGAGTAAGCTGGTAGGCGTTTCTAGTTTATAGATTCGAATACAGGTATTTAATGAATTTTAGACCAGTAGCTAGAATGGTTTTGGGTTCGCTGAACCTGAATTCTTGAATAGCTAAGCCATGTAAAATTTTATCTGGGAATCAGTCTCGCGTAATAGCAAAAAATTCTATGTTAGAAGGAACAAAACGTTTCATTAAGGATTGTCTAACAGTTGCAATTTTTAAACTTCTTACTTGTCTGCTAGTGTATTGAAACATAACAGAGAGAAACTGGTCTGAAAGTCCTTGGCCCATTTTACATAAAAAAAAGTCTTTTTTCTGAACATATCTATACCCGCCCTGACATGGTATTGGGTCGCAAAATGTCATTATATCATTATAAATATTACCAATAAAGAAGATATGCTATTTTGATTGAATGAATAAGTTAATTAAACATACTACAGATATATTCTTCTGGTGTGAAATGTTGGTTTGTGAACAAAACTCTACACCTGAAGTAATCTTGCGATGATCTTGACCTCGACCACGAAACACAAAATGATCCTATGTCCAAAGTTTTTTAAATACTTCATTCAACAAAATTATTTCTGAATTAAAAAATTGTATATTACGTTCATTCAGGGCTTAAATTGAGATTAATTCAAATGAAATGACCTTCAACTGATCCCCAGATGAAATTTTACATGGCTTAGCTATTCCAGAATTCAGGTTCAGCGAACCCAAAACCATTATAGCTACTAGTCAAAAATTCATTAAATACCTCAGTTCTCGAATCTATAAACTAGAAACGCATTCCAGCTAACTCAGTTCTAAAGCCTAAATATGTGAAGACACCAAACATTGCTAATGCACTTGTATAGGTGCCACTGTGCATGTGCAAATAACACTTATTCCTATTGCGCATGTGCTAACTCCAGCTATTCCTATTGGGCAGCATGTGGAAACTTCACCCATAACTCCTGTGCATGTTGAAACCCCACCCATTGCTACTGCGCAAGTATAGATGCTACCCATTCCTACAGTGAGTGTACAAATCTCTCCATATCTCTGAAACTAGTCATAGGATCACTTTGAGCCCATGACAACTTTTGATCAGAAAGTCGAAATCTATAACATACAGCAGCTCAAAAAATTATTTTTAGGTGATCTAAACCCATTCAGTTTTTTTTTGAAATTTTCGGAATTAAAAGTACTTTTTTAATTAAAAAAAATTAAAGTTATTGCTTTGATGTAAAATACAGAATTGTGTGAAATTATGGTGTGTGATGGTATATCTGGAAACAATTGTGATCCTTCGTTAAGTATATTTTACATTTTTCGTATAACATTCGGGTGTACGTTTGAGATGCTCTGCATCTTGGTTTTTGAAGGTATGCGGATTTAAGCATAAACTTCTTCCTGTTCAATCTATCCGCACCGCTATTGTAGTTACCACTAAGTCCCTAAAACGAAAGTTCTATAATGGCGTTATTTTAATGCCTTTTTGGTATTATACAGGTCCAAGGCTTCACCTAGACTTCTGACTTGCTTTTTATGTGCCCCGTTTTTGGAGTGGCAGCCTCTGAGTGATATTTGGACCACCTTGGTCGTTGCTTATCAATCTGGTGGTTCCTGGTGCTTTCTCAATCTCTATTTTCTCGCTTTTGGCCGTTTTACTCTCCTCCTGCTTGGCCTTTACTTTCCTATGGCTTTGATGGTGACTGGAATAGATATGGACGATGTCCACAGTTCTCCCCCAGCGTGTCCTAAGAAGTTTGGTTCATAGGATGATTAATTGTTGCATTTCAGGCTCTTCCTATCCACTACTCCACTCTATAACGGTTTAATACCTTTTCGGTTCCTAGGTGGGTCCCGATATTCAGACCATCGCCCTCACAGGTTGGGCAAGGTTGTTGACTTCGAGGAGCCGAAGCTCACCCCTTCCCAGGGTGTTTCCGCTGCAGCCTTCCCATTTAATCACTATACTATCGCTTGGTGAGTGCAGCTTATCTTCATGGTTCCTCCCTTATGTCAACACTTCGTGAAGTGTGATGAAACCGCATATTTATCGAGTTCGACAATACCGTTGAGTGTTCAGGGTTTAATGCGCCATGTCTCCTCTTCGGTTATCGTAACTTCAGGAACTTGGTGGACAAATGTCATAACGTAGTTCACAGCAGCCGTATCGTTGAGTGTCCTTGGTTTAGCTCCCGTGGTGGCCCCTCTGACAAGGCTATTTTGGTCGCTCCTTTTTTAAGCAGCTTTATCTTTCGGGGTTGTTCTAGACAACTTAAATCTTGAAGACCCTTGTTCTCCCTTTGTATTGAAGCATGCAGTAGAATTGTCCGAGTTTCATTTGGATTTATTTGTTTATTGATTGAAACACTGATTTTTATGTATAAACCTTTGCTATCGACGCTTATAAAATTAGTCATAGTTTAAAAATGCACAGGCATAATATAAGTCTTCACTATCATATATGTAAGTAATGAAAGGACGTTACATAGTATACAGTGTTGTTGGGAAATTGTTATTAAAACAATTTTTGCTAACACTTATTTGCAATGTATATCTACTCCCGTGGTTTGCTTCACAAATAAGCCCTACGGGACAACATGTATATTGCAAATGAAATTTTTTATTCCTTTATGACGACGTACAAACTACGTGACTACATTCATGCTGAAACGAGAGGTTAAAACAATTTGCTTAGGGTCAATTTGGCGTTTTTTGGTAATGTTGTGAATCGACATACATCAAATAGGGGTGGGGGGGGGGGACGTATTGGCAAAACAAGAAGTAATGGACTATACGTATGTTGAGAGGGGTAAACTATTTCCTTACTAAATTAAGTATTTTTTATTTTTTTTTATTTGTTTATTATTGGGGGGGGGGGGGGTTATTTCAAAACTGATAATATTCATTACGCGAAGAGTGATCTTTTACAACGAAACACGTCGGCTTTTGTTATAATTTTAAAAACTGTTTTTGTTTTCATAGCCATTACTGACACTCTAGAGGTACTCTATAATAAGTAATCACCGATAACAAACAGATAAATAAAACAATACATAAAAATTCATGGAGGTTTCGGTTTTTTCCACCCACGTATTTTTAATACGAAAAAACACTCATTTGTTTTGACGTTGTCTGATGCTTGGAATTAACAGCTGCTCCAGGTCTAAGGTGGTTTCTTCCATGGCCACCTGCGTCGTCGTTTGATATTCTTAAAGTTCGTTTGTATTTTCTAGTTTGAAACGAGATAGGTCACCGACCTAAACTGACTCAGTTTTCGGGGTGAGACGTTAAGGTTGGTGTAGGGTAATGGCCTCCGTGCACGTACGTGTGTCGGACTTGGCTAAGAAGTTATCAGTTGCTAAATATTTGTTATGCTGTACCGTCCCAATGTGATAAGGTGTTACGAGTTGGATTATATTCGCGACAGTCATTTGTTTTTTCCCGTAATCTCAATAGAGATAATGCTCTAATGGGAAATTTCAGAATTTTTCTGGTTATCCGTCTGCAGCGTGATTTGCCCTGGTACGACGCTGAAGTACCTACTTTCACCTTTCGTTCGAAAACTATTGGCAGGTTCCTATGTTTTGCTCCCGGTTGAATTACTCTGCTTATACGCGGGTTTGAGCTATGTCATCAAGTTTTTTTGAAGTCTATTGTTTTCATTTTGCGGAAGCTGACTTTTGCTTTGAAATGATTTGGTAAAGCTTGGTGCTCAATGCAGTGCTACGAAGACCAAGTTTATTTCGTACGTATGATATCGATGTTGGGCTGTGTAACAGCTTGATTCTTGGACAAGATGTCGATACCTGCAGTCGTCAAGAACAACGCTATCCAGATCAAACGTTTTGATTAGTTACAGCCCAATTATCAGTTGTTATTATTATTTTTTCCGTAATCTATTTGGGCCACGTTATGTTTGCAAACAATGTCGTATTACGCGTAAAAGTCAATGGATAAGAAGAATTATTGCACCATTTAAAAATTATGAAAACAAATGATGTCATAATAGGCTTATCGCATTTTTTTCAATCAAGTACTTCGAAGTTGATTGCATTGTCATTGTGTACATGACTAAATGATTTTTATGTATCTTGCATCATGTAAATTAAAAATTTCGATCTATAGATTTTTGATCTCGCTGGTTTGGTTTTGAAGCTTACGTCTTCTCTATGAATGGGAACTTATTAGAATATTCATGAGTAATATATTCAATCGCCAAGACGACTTCATAAGATTAGATAATTACGAATTTTTTATCTTAAAGATAGCGTCGAAGAAAATTATTGATAAATTCATAAATATAGTGAAGCTTGTGCATTTGATTTTTCCGGCTTTTGTTAGCGAGAAAACGAAGTAATGTTTTCTTGACAGAGTTTTGGTCAGTTGTGTTACAATTATTTTTGGAACAAAAATTGAAATCGGTAAGTTCATTCTCACTTTTTGTATAAGATAAGGTGGTTAAAACAGCTGATTATTTCGAGATCTTTTTACATTGTTATGATAGGTCGTGTGTCCATAAGACACATCTTGGCTTTGACGCGCACATTTTTTTTTGCAATTAGCGTATGTCGGTGGGCCAAATATCAATTCAGTTTAGAAACGAAATCAGTGAAGAAAAAGACTTATGTTGGCTTGTTTATCACATAGACACAAGAACGAGATCGTTGCCCTTTCAATTTTGTCATATTTTTAGTGATTTCAGTTAGTAACGATTTTTTGGTTACATTTTTGTACTTGGGAAAGGTAGCTGATTTCTTTACTACAGGCCACATATACACAATGGCATCCACCTCCCCTTAATAGTATAGCATTACCTAGGTGTACGTTACCGACCAAGTTATTAAACTGCAAATTGATTTGACTTGGTTTTCTAGTGCTGTTTCTCGGAAACTATTCGTCGTAGAGAGTTGCGGTAAAAAATTTTATTACTAAAGTGGCCAAAAAAAAAACCGTAGAAAATATTTTCAAATTTGCAAGATGACCGCCAGGGGGTGTAACCGCCATCCTAAACTTTTAAAGTGATTTCTTTACTGAAATCCACCAAGTAAATGTACCCAAAAATTATTTGCTTTTTAAAGCTCAGCTTTATTCGAGTAATTTTTGTTTGACGTATCTACTAAAATAAAGTGGTGGGGGGTGATTCAATGATCTTTTAAATAAACATCTGTAACTCCTAAACGACTGAACTGATTTTAGTAAACTTAGTCTCGTTGGAAAAAGCATTTATTGCTCCATCAAATCCGTCGTCGTACCTGTAATATGTCTAGTTTTTAATGATGCCGCTAGAGCGCGTTTTTTGATATATCAGAAAATTGAAAAATTCTCTAAAAAATTAAATGCGACAATATGACTTTTTTTTCATAAAAATGAGATGAAATCATCCCTAAATAGGTTAGTGAAAACTGCATCTCGATATTCATACCCTAAAATACCGAAGAAAGAAAATTAGTTATAAAATTTGAAAAAGTCCATATTACACCGGTATTTATTCTTATTTATTTCTTTTTTCAAGATTCGATAAAAAAGTTCATCATTTTATAATTTTTAATAATACAAGTTTTCATAATTTCAAAAATAAAAAAAAAACATGTAGGGGCATAATAATCAATGCATAGAATATGCAAGTGCAGAATATTAGGAGTAGGCCATTGAGAAAAAAACAAATACGTAAAATCAACTTGTTAACAAATATTAAAATTTGACAGACAGTGTAATTTATGTTTGTTGCACAAGTAAGTCGTTAAAACTACCTGTAATGTCTTTTACAAATGATGAAGCTGTTGATATGATTGTGGTATATTTTGAATGTCTTCACAATGCGGAATTGGCTAAGAGAGTATACTCAGCTCGATATCCATATCGGCGTCTACGCGATGCGAGAATTTTTCCGCGTTTAGTGCAAAATTTGCGTAATACTGGAAGCTTTCGACCAAAGTTGCGAAGAGACTGGGTTAGAAGAATGAAAGACAATATTGTTAATGTCTTAGCATACGTGTCATTGAATCCCTATGTTAGTACGAGAGCAATGTCTCTCGCGTTGGATATGTCACGAACTACCATTCAAAACATTTTAAAGGATCATAGGTAAGTTCTTATGTCACTGAAAATACTACTTTACATGTTTCACAATGTGTTTGTAATTTCAAATGTATGGAATGCACCCGTATCATATGGTTTTACATCAAGCCTCACATGACAAAGACTTTGACCGACGGATAGATTATTGTCATTGGATGTTGGGCATGATTAGGGAAAATAGAGGATTTTTATCCGAAATTCTTTGGACGGATGAGGGCACTTTTAAAAGTCACGTGTTGCGTGCCAATAAGGCAGAGGCAACAAATTAAAGAATGCCGGGGCTCAGTTCGCCGTAGGCATTGGATGCGTGGGTGTGTCTATTATTAAAGGATCGAGACAGAGAGAGTTTACTACTCAACCGTAGCTATTTAAACGACCGTTTTGCTCAGAACGGATCGTGCGCAGGGGGAATAAAAGTTTAAAGTAATTTTGGACGCCAGGAATCGCCTCCCAACGGCAGCCCGCACCGTTATCCCGACTCCTGAATACACGGTGGTGCAGTGGATGAGTAAGGAACTATAGGAAAAAGGGAGGAAGAAAACAACACCAAACAAAACAACTACAGTAGTGTAGTAAATGTAAATTTAATAGTAATCTTTGATTACTTTTGCAAAACTGTGTCGAACTTATTCTCACAAAACAAAAAAAAAATAGATTAACGTTTCAATTTTATAAATGCTACTAAGAGCCGAAGTAATATTATTACGATTCAAAATAACCCCAAAGTTGACCCATATACCAAATAAATAAAAACCAATGTTTATAGTACTTTAGCAAGTTGCTGGGTAACTATACGCAACCCAAAACCAATTAATCCTAGAGTAAATTTTAAATAATTAACTGGAAACGTTTCCTTTGCTTAATGAAAGACCTTTCATTGTGTACACTGAAAGAAAACATACATTCTCGCTAACATACATTCTCGCTACCACATGCGTTTTAGATAACACAAAAAATGAAACACAGAATAGTGACTAACACTTGCTGCAGCTTACACAAATAGTATAATTATTCCCTGAAATTATCATATAGATAAGTAATTCTTATTGAAGTTTACAGAAAACACATTATTATTTAATTAATTAACCGCCCATTTAAAGCGGTGACAATAAAGAAAAGAGGAGCGATTCGGTTGGCCCGCGTTATTTATTTCTGAGAAAACAAATTCATTGACCAAATATTTAGAAAGAAAAGGAGCCAGAAATAAATAATTGAGTCACTAAATCTTCCTCGCAACCTAATTTTGATTAAAAAAAATCTTTTATGAGAAAAGAAATATTCAAGTTTATACAGTAAAAGTAATAATTTCTACACAGGTAATTTAACGTCAATGATACCATGTAGCCACTTCCATTTTCTAAATTCTCGTGACGCACATGCTTAAATAATGAAACTCGTCTGTTGCGCAGCTCGCATTTACATTAAAAATAAATGGTAGTGTGAAGCCCAATACATAAACCAATTAATAAGTAGGGCTGTAAATATCACCTCAATCAGATAATGAAACTCCCTTAATTGCAGAGTATAGGCTTAAGAAGGTAGTACGATATTAAGTTAACCATAGCAACAACTGTTAACTAGAGGTTATTGATCATATTTGTAGATACCATTTAGTTAAGGTGAGCATTTATACGGTCGTTAACCCTAACATAATTCTATACCTTAATTCATATACAGTAATGGAAGTAGTAAATAAAATAATACAGATACTCTCTGACCTTATTGGATGGCGAGAGTTCTTACTCTAACGATGGGGTCGCAACCAAAGCAGGTACAGTACTCCCGGTATGATATGTCCAATGGTTTGTTCTAGAGTAGCCAATCCAACTTCCCATTTAGGTTACCGTAATGTTACACATGAAGAATAGTAGGTTCGTAAGAAGAATAATTTTTCCTTCTAACTCCCCAAATCGATTGATAATCGCTAAAAAAAAGGAAGGGTAGGTGAGCACTAAGATAAGAGAGGTTTACGAGCTTACCACTAAGTTGTAAGGCGTGCGATAAATGTGAAAACGAGCCTTCCAGGTTCGAATCTAAAGCTTTATAGACGGAAACGTTAATTTGCATAATATGCATTACTGGTCTGACACCAATCCTCACTGGTTGCACGAGGTCCAACATCAAAATCGTTGGACTGTTAATGTCTGGTGTGTCATCCTGTACGGAACTATTATAGGACCCTATTTCTTTGATGAACCACTAAATGGTGCCGTGTTTTTTGATTTTCTGGTAAACCAATTGCCTATTTTATTAGAAGATGTGCCCTTGCAATTACGGCAAAATATGTTTTTACAACTAGATGGTTGTCCAGCACATTTTTCAATAAATGTGCGAGAACACTTAAATTTAATATATCACCAGAGGTGGTCTATTTCCTTGGCGATGTCGATCCCCAGACTTAACCTGTTTGGACTTTTGTCTATGGGGTCGGTTAAAAAATATTGATTACGAAACTCCACCAACAACGAGAGACGAGATGAAAGTACGAATTCGAGAGGCCATTCGTGGCCTGTCAAGAGTTGAAGCTACTGTAATGTCCACGCATGAGCGGGCCCAACAACGCATCGAGGTCGATGGGAGACGATTCGACCAATTAAGTAGGCATTAAGTAGGTACATAAATAAAATTAATAAAGACTTCCGCAAATTTGGAATAATACCTTTCAAAAATAAATATTATATTTTTACATTTAATTTTTGAAATTATGAAAACTTTTATTATTTAAAAGTTATAAAATGATGAAATTTTTCATTGAATCAGGAAAAATGACAAATAAATAAGAATAAATACCGGTGTAATATCGACTTTTTCAAATTTTATAACAAATTTGCTTTCTTCGATATTTTAGGGTATGAATATCGAGATGCGGTTTTCACTAACCTATTTAGGGATGATTTCATCTCATTTTTATGAAAAAAAAGTCATATTGTTGCATTTAATTTTTTAGAGAATTTTGCAATTTTCTGATATATCAAAAAACGCGCTCTAGCGGCATCACTAAAAATTAGACATATTACAGGTAACATGGATTTGATGGAGCAATAAGTGCTCTTTTCAACGAGACTAAGTTTATTAAAATCAGTTTAGTCGTTTAGGACTTACAGCTGTTTACTTAAAAAATCACTGAATCGCCTCCTCCCACCACTTTATTTTAATAGAGACGTCAAACAAAAATTACTCGAATAAAGCTGAGCTTTAAAAAGCAAATAATTTTTTGGTACATTTACTAGGTGGATTTCAGTAACAAATCACTTTAAAAGTTTAAGATAGCGGTTACGCCCCCTGGCGGTCATCTTGCAAATTTGAAAATATTTTCCATTTTTTTTTGGCCACTTAGTAATAAAATTTTTTTACCGCAACTCGCTACGACGAATAGTTTCCGAGAAACAGCACTTTGCATTATCTGGCCACCCGGTACACTTCTTCTTAATACCTCTAATAGGATGTATTGAAATTCGCGCGAATTTTACAGCTATTTATACGGCTGGATAATGTTGAAATTATATTAAGCGTCAATACAATATGAAAAGTCAAGCGCAGGAAATCATTATAAAAACAATACCGGTAGGTAATGGGGATTTCAATTAGAATAGCTTCAGATACAGTGACAGTGAGTTGTACTGAGCTCTACTAATAATTTAATCCGTATTCTAATATAAAGAGGATACGAAAAGTATGAAATTTGAAAATCTGGTTTTTATCCAAATATCATTCTGGTTAAATTAACAAAATACTGCTTTAATAATATGACGAAAGTGCATACTATGAGTGAATGAAATTTGTGCTTCGACCTGTATGACTGGTCAACACGTGCTTTGACAAACCATCAACAAATTGCTGGTGACATCATCGACCTCATTGAATCAGTCAGGTACTTTGAGTTTTTATTTCAATAACAAATAGTTTAATTTTTATTAGTTCCTGTTAGCAATTAAGTTACTATTTAATTAGATCGTAAAAACAAAAAAATTGTTTCTGTTAAAGTAATCGAACCATTGTGCTCAATTATTTTTCTTCCAAAATGGATGATGGAATTGATTTATTATTTCGAGATCTTTTTAAACTGTTATTATAGGTCGTCAGCTTAGTCCATTAGACGCATTTATTTATACGATTGGGTAATGTTGAAATTTATTTTAAGGGGCAACACAATATGAAAAATCAAGCGCAGCAAAACACTGAGAAAAGTCATTGGTTCATATACTGCCGTGCTAAGTAAAAACGTCATATCTCAAAATTTGTCAAATTTGAGATTTTACCGAAATTAGTTTCTGTGTTAATTAAGCCATTTTTTCAATTTTTTTATAATAATTTTGCCCAGGTAAGTAAAGTTACTATTACTACTTAAATTGCGTTGTTGTAGTAAGTTGTTAGTTCGAAGTGTATTTATACAGGATGTCGATCTGAAAACGTCCTATCTATAAATAATAATATTAGGTATTTATGCCCTCTAATAAACAATATTAAAAATACTGTCGATGAAATAACTTGGTTGAGTATGTTAAGCTGTTGCTCATTTTAAAGTTCGTTGAATTTCCTTTCAAAGGTTTAAGTGACCGATTTATTTGGGCCCTAAATAATTAAAGCTTTTTAATTAATAATAAGAATAAACGTTTTGAATAAATTTAATAGTGTGTTCCTTGGTTACAAATAATCTAGGTGTATCACTAACTTATGTTCTACGGACCTTCGTTTCCAAGATACAGGGTGTTAAAAATTGACTTGCGTACCTACTAGATTTTTCGTCTCATTTTGAACAAAACTGATCTCTTGATTTGTTTTTGTGACGCTGACATATTTTTCTGTACTTAATTAACTATTCTGTAAGTACCTCGGTACTTATCAAATCTTTGCTGCTTTTACTCTACGCTTTGGGCCATGGAAAAACAAGTACTCACTTACAAAATGATGAATAACGGAAAAACTATGACAGCTACAAAAAAAATTGCAAGAGATCAGTTTGAATGAATGAAGAATATAAAAAAATTACAATTTTTCAAACTTTAAACGTTAATTAGATAATATTTGTTTTTATATATTTTATTATATTTGGCCTCCAGAAAGTCAAGTAGAAGCAAGCTCCTAGTTTCGCTTGCGAGGAATGCACAGGAAAAGTCAATGTCCAATGACGAAGATACTGTTAATAACGAGATGCCATCTCGTTCAGATTCGTTTGATGAAGATTTACTTTCCAATAATCATGTTCCGGAGGATGATTTGAACACCTCAATTTTAAATGATAGTACTATAGTACTTTATTAAACGAAGCAGTAATAAAAGAATGTATGCAAAATGAAGAAAATGAATGCACAACGAATAATACTGCAGTGGAAAATATCAACACAGAAGTCAATGTAAAAAATCAAGCTGTAAACAACGTACTTGTTCCAATAGAAATCAACTACCAAGAAGAAAATCAACAGGAAATTATAGTTAGGGGGACCAGCAGTAGTGAAGAAGATTACTTTGCAACGGCATCTGATCACAAGAAGCGAGAAACTAAAAGAAAGCGTAAATTATATGTCAATTCCAAGGAAGAGAGGAAAAATATTAAAAAATGTAAAAAAAGTATTCTGCAATATTCAGTGAAGCCACCATGTCAGTGTCTAAAACTATGTTCTGACCAGTTTTCAGAAGTGCGAAGAAATAAGATAAACCGTTGTTTTTCTAAAATCGGATTCTCAGAGAAAAAAAATGTTTATTTCAAGCATGTGCCACATTTATCATACACGTAAAAAACGAAAAATAACCAATAATAATTATAATGTAAGTGGTTTAAAAGCCCTGGAGTAAATAATTTAATAATAAATAAATAGATGTCAATGTTCTCAAAACAAATCGTTACACTCACCAGAGATCCAAAACACTCAATAAAAGGTAATGCCGTTGTCTCAGTCGGTAGATTAAAGCAGGACAGGTTCATGCTATTTTTGATTTGCTTAATTACCACAAATTTCTGCTTAGTTATTTCCACTTAACATTAATATAGTAACTGCAATGTAACAATAATAAAAATTATAACGGAGGCCAAGTTATTTTTTGATTATGCTCGGAATAACTAAACCGAGGATACAATAAAAAAATTCACTAAAATGTCAAAATAAAAGATATACAAACTATGTTTGTTAAATATTTAAATTTAGAATTATATAAAATATATCTTAAAACTAGTTGTAATAACCTTAAATTACTAAATTATTAGGATATTCTAAAGAAATACGGAAATGTAAACCAAAGGTGATGTAATCTTTGCACCAATATTGCGCAATATGTCGTAATAACAATGCTGGACGTTTTAAACCATACCAAAGTTGAATTTTACTTCTTACAAATTTATCTTCATGAAATTTGAATAATACAGTGTTTATTGCATTCTCTTGAAAGTTCAAATAAAAAATGTGATCTAAATTTAGGTCTGAATTAAATGCAACATGTAATCATAAAATAAAATCATCCAAAGATACCAACGTATAAGTACAAGTGTACTTAAAAGTACCAATAAAAGTAAATAAAAGTGTAAATCAAAGTGCCTGCAAAAAGCAAATGTTTCAGATTTTAATATAATACGAGTTAAAAGTATCTTACCATTAAACCAATGGCACTTTCCACAAAATTTAGGTGGAAACCAGGGATGGCTTCACCCATGAAATAAACGTACATCAGCAATGCTAAAGGACGCTTAAGATATCAGGTGATGTCGTAATGTGCAAGAATATGTGCAGAAATTTAATTACACGATATGGAAGTATATAAACCTTTAAGAAAAATATGCAACTAAGTTACACCAAAATGCAAATTAAGTTGCCTACCACAACTTATAAATCATTAATAACCAAAAACCCTTTTTTCTTATATTTTACAACTAAATGAACGAAGAACGTAAAAGATTCGTTACATAATGATAGTAATGATGTTGCAGGTAAAGAAAATTGTAAAAAATCTATTAGCCGAAAATATTTTCTTAAATCCGCCACTGGAGTACCAGTAGAAGTGTGCAAAGTATTCCTTTTGACAACATAGGGTTATTCTGCTAAAAATGCCTCGATACTTAGACATTTAAATAGTAATAATCACAATAATTGGATAGATAAAAGGGGATCGTGCAAAAGGGAGACCAAAATTGATGTTGAAAAAATAAAATCACACGTCATGACATTTGCCTTATCCATTTCGCACTGTAGAAGGGAGCATGTACCAAGAAAGTTGTGCTAACTAGCGATATTTCGATCGTCGACACAATATTTGTTCTTATGAGTATTATAGAAATATTGTCACAAACGTAATGAATATTTCCTTTGCCAAATTGGGACATGAACAGTGTGAAAGATCTTATACCATACATTTAGCTAGTCATCATAAGGTTAACGCTCCAGCAGCAGCTGCAGAAACTTGCGAAAATTGTTTAGAATGGAACACCCACATGTAAAAAACAAACATCTCGAATTGAATACAAGAATGACTGCAAAATAAATACAATTGTAGATAATAATACTTTGTGTTTGACATGCAAAAAAATTATAATGTTACCTAGACTTCATATGTTCAAGGAGGTTATTTTTACTCCTAGATTAATTGCATATAACGAAACGTTTGTGCCATTAGGTAGCTTACATGGAAATTCTAGACCATTTGCTGCTATTTGGCACAAAGACATTTCTGGCAGAAAGAAAGAAGATGTCGTTAGCGCCTATAACACTTTTGTTGTCACAATGGCCAGAGATTATAAAAATATCATTATTTGGGTAGATAATTGCACGGGCCAAAACAAACATTGGTGCTTCTTTAGTTTTTTAGTATACATAATGAACTCTGGTGAAATAGCTGCTGATTCAATAATAATTAAATATTTTGAAGCCGGGCACACGTTCATCTCTTCGGACAGTTTTCATCACCTAGTTGTAAAAAGTTAAAAAAAAATGCAAAAGGTATATGACTTGCAAGATTTTTCAAAAGCAGTAAGTAACTGTTCAAAAACGTCAAGACCAGTTGTAGCTGAAATGAGACGTGAAGACTTTCAAATTTGGCCAAAATTAACATCGGCATATCAACTACAAAAGTATACCAAGGATAGACCCCTGATAAGAAACATTTCAGTTATAACTGCAAGAAAAAGCGAAAAATGTCTTTTACTATCAAGAAAAGTTTAATGGGCCCGAAAAAGAGTTAAATTTTATACCTAAAAAATATCTGGAAGGTAGTTTAGAAAAGCCAGAATGTATTGAGAAGAATAGGGGAATTTTAGGAAACAGAAAAGAAAATATTTTAAAAATCTCTCAAAATTAATGCCTGACCATAAATGACTTTTTTGGCAATGTGTTGAAGTTTGTGACCATGATAATAATACCGATGACGACTGTAATAACTACGAACTCATTTACTAGGTAGAGAATTTAGTATTTTTTTGTATTTGTTCATTCTAAACAATATAACTATTAATAAAGGAATTGTCTAATAATTCATTAGTAGTACGTCTTTTATGTATTTTTTGTCAACGGGTCATGTGAAGGTACGTAGCATAAATAACGTATTTATGGATACTACCTTTATGCCATGTTTGTTGCGTTATCTGACGGCGACTTTACAATACGTTTTTAATTTTTAAGATTTTGAGATTTAGTTTTCCTTATAAACATGTAGAGGTATGTACTTATATCACACAAAAACTCAGTTTAATTAAAAAAAAAAGGGAAAGAGTTATAAGTAATTTAAACTTCAACTCCATTTTATCGAAAGTTCTAAACTATTGGATACGTTGTTCTTGCTCAGCACGGCAGTATATGGATAGGTAAAGGGGATTTCAGAGTAGTTGCTACGGTATAAACGGGTAGTAAAACGAGGTAACAGATAAACCTGGATTTTGCTCGACTAACCAGCATGGGGGTGGGTAAGATGTTAATTAATTTTGGACACCGCAGAATAGTATACCATACAAAAGTCCAAATAGGGTTTGAAATAGTCGTAAAACCGGAAATGGGCGCCAGAGTATCTGGAAATTCAAAATAGGGGTTGATTTGCCTAATTACGTAAGTTCACAGCTTGTCTAGATACTCAAATCACTCGCTTACCTGTACGTAATCAATCACAGGTGCGCCGGGGCCAGCAGATCTTCGCTTGACCTGAAAGGCTACAAATATTCTCGCACGCTTGTAAACTAATTGCGCGCCGCACTAATAAAGACAATCGTTACTCAAACTAAATCAATGATTGGCATTACGTTACTTCACTTAAACTGTTTGAATTTAAATTCACTTTACTCTAACCTACAACTAGATTGAAGAATATTAATCAGATCGCTATAAAATATACTCAAATCAAACGTAAACAACGCTAAATATTTCACTTAGTTACTGCAAAGTCAAATTCAATTTCTGATCATTAATTGCATTCAAAATAAATACTTAAAAAACATGAACCAAATAATTGGCGCTCAAAATTCTGTCAATTATTACGTTAAACAAAGTTACTAATTAATAACAAAAGTCTCTACTTCATGAAATTCAGATAATTGTCACTAATCACTTTCGAAGCTTTAATCAATAAGCTTAGCTTCTACTAAAATCTTTTGGTTTTAGTTATTTTCAGATGAGGCTATTAATCACAAAAAAAAAGAAAAGGAATGCATTAATGCAACAAACTTTGAATACTACGTTATAAGAGTTAATCATTTAAATCGTTAACGAACGTAACTACCTTGCTTCCTCAAATAAACACCAAAATTATTTACGTTAATTTCTAATCTCATTAAAATAATCAAACACAAAAATTCGCAAATGGGTGTATAACAAGCGGGTTCACATCTGGTATCATCTTAAAAAAACAACAGTACGTAACCTATAAATGTATCATGAGAACTTCAACGTCAAAACATTTACACACTAAAAAAATTAACATCTAAAATATGCTTAATCGGCGCAGGGAATAGCTAGACCCCTTTGTATTGGCCTTTCTAAAATGGTATTGAATGCGTTGGCCACGCTCGAAATTCCCTCGTGGAAGATGTCGGGATGCCGATTTAGAAAGCCATATCGCGGTCGATTAACATCCAACTTGGTTGTACGATATATTACAGTCTAAATATTTACACTTTATTTACAAATGTTATTAAGCGTTGCGTTCAGAACTGCTTAATTATTATTTGTCGTTAACGTTATACGAGAATTTATTTATTCACTGCAAGTTAGTTGTTATTGGCGAGCTGTAAACTAATTGCCTGGCACTAGGAAAGAACGTTGATTCATTCCGCAAATAAAAGCGATGACTACTCCAGAGGGTTATGAATGCACTAGTTAAAACACATTACATGTTCTTGGATCAACTACACAAAATCGTTACGATAGTTTAGACTCGTGATGGGCGAACAATGCAAAGATCCCAGCATGGGTTTGTCGGGGAGGAAACTACCCTTCTTCAACGAAGGTTTGATCACCAGGAGTCGGGAAAACGTTCTTTCGCGGGACTGTCCTAACGTCGCCCGATAGCGTGTATACGCAAAAAGGTCTGAACTAACTCTCCTCACTAAAATTAATCATTATCCGCCCTATTGGATTATTGAACTTATTGGATTATTCCACTTCATAGTAACATAGGTTATTGCGTAATTATTGGTTGAACGTAAATATACCGTAAAGTAACTAACGGTAAAATGCAATTGGTGAAGTAATAAAAGTGCCTGAAAAAGCAAACGTCTCAAGCTTTATATAATAGGTTTAAATAACTTACCATACAAATTATACAGCACTTATTAAAAAATTTAACAAAGCAACAATGGATGCGCTACATCCACCGTAAAAATATCACCATCAAATGTGCAAATAATATGCGTACGAGTTTATTTTACAATAATTAAATGCATGTTTTTATGCAACTCGGATATGCAACACACGCTGCACGCAATGCATGTTAAGTTGCCTAAATAAACGTAAAATTTATTAACAGACGTCAAGACGTCCCATTAGGTATGCTCCACTTAAATTATAATTAACTGCATTACTAGAATAAATAATTATTTAGCTCATTTTTATATACGTTTAATTACTTATTTCTAATTTAAAATTTACCTAATCACATAATTATTTAGATTGTACCTTAAATATTACTACTCATATTTAACTTGAACGCCATCTAACGGTACGTGTAGAACTTAGATGTTCCCTTTTGACATAGAATTTCTACTACAAACGAAAAACGTTAGAACACATCTTTAAAAACGTGCTTAAAAGATTTATGTGTTTTATATTAACTAAACGTAAATCATTAGTTTTTGGGTTGTATTTATAAAGGCACTGTAATTAGAAATACTCGATATTTCTTTTCGGCTTTGGGTATCTGGCATCCTCTATACTACCTATAATACCATCTAATACTAGTGGTTATATACGATTTTCTCGTGCGACCAAATTCTATCTGCACGTTTTATGAAAATCATTCAGCAGTAAGTACCAGCGCTTCCAAGTCCTGGCACTTACGAGCACATCCTACATCTACAAATTTACACGTCATTGTCGTTTATCTCTCCAGAGGTTAAATCGATGAGGTTAGTAAAGCTTGCATTTGTTCCAACAGATGCTCATCAAGTTAATTAGGTGGTGGTAGCCTATCGGCGTTGGCAGCAGTAATAATTTATGTAGATTGTACATTGTATAGTATTACGTCCATCGAACTATACTTTGTTGCTTTTTGCTTGACAGTATAACTGAAATGTATTACTGGAGAATACGTGAGTTATTTTACATTTGAAGAGTGGAAATTCAAAAGTGCCAAAAAATTAAAACAGAAACTACACAAAATATGTTTTAAAACCTCTATTTTTATTAAATAAAGGAAACACATTTAAGAATATTCAGTACATTGTTATACATTACAACAAAAAACTATAAAAAAAAAACCTAAAGTTAACAATCACTAAAAGGTCTTAAGTGCCTACCTAGTAAGAGAAAGCTTAAAAAGGATTTATATCATAAGAGACCTTTTACTCTGCTTGTGTTCGTTCTATGACATCTTCATAGATGAGTCTGTAATTTCTCGACGGAAATGCGGTTTATGCAGTTGAGCTCAGAAACGACCGCTAGTGAACTATCAGTTAATATTTGTCCTTTCTACAGGATGTTAAGTGGTCCATGGTTCGATATCAGAAAAGGTTTCCTTAGTTTTTACCAACGTTTCTTGACCTTGTTCAATTTTAATCCAGACTACTTGAAAAATTTGTAGTTTAGACGTATTTAGATACTCCTCTGCCATACTCTGAATATCTTTAAAATCGTTTCCATGTGGAGTACTTTAAAAGGTCTTTGATGACGCGCTTCTGCTATCATCTTTCCTATCGGGGGTGTAAATTTTTACAACGCGTTCTCTTTTTTCGATAAGAGCAAAATCTCGGTCGCAGGTAACGAATGACCACTCAGCAAAAAATTTTGCTCGACGTTCTTGTAGATATCCTTAGAGATCAGATAAATGAGTAACATCAATATAATCTTATTTTTGTTCAGCCCAATGCAGTTATCACTCCATATGATCAAATTTGGTCTTTTACGAAAATTTGGATGCGAAATGACTTTCAGTTGGCAAGAGGCTATTTCCTTGCCACCCCTCCCAGTAATAGACTCATTCCATATAGACATAAACGCATCGTCTGTATCGGACAAATGAACCCCGAAGTTAAAACAGGACAACTGTCGACTGTAAAACATATTCGAATGAGTTAGGCTTGGAATAAAAAGTACTTGTTCCAAATCGATCGAAATAGTATTATCTTCACTATCTATACCTTGTGATTTTTTAATGTCACCATTAATTGTGACTCGCTTTTTCAGCTTTGCGATGGTGTAGTTCCAGTTTTTGTGCCTCTATATACGAAATATGACTTTAGTTTTCTACCGCATTTTGAAGGTTAAGATATGCTTACCTCAACCCCAGAATAGAGAATAATCAGACGTGTCACTCAACGTCGGCACCTTTGATGTCAGTGGTCACAAGTTGACCTACCCGCAACTGCTGGGCGCATTGTGTACTATTTTATTTTATGTTATCATTTTATTTTAATTTACACTTCTTTCCAACTACAGATAAACAGATTTATACACAATTTGTGCAAAATTTGGATTAATTCGTGAATATGCCTTAAAGTCATATAGTCTAAGACAATGTGCGTGTTATCACCAACCGTTGTTAAGTAGGTTAAGAGGTATAAAGGGAAAAATATTTTAATTTGTAACATTCAGTCAACCCCTTCAGCAGGTACAAACGCTTTTGTAAGAAAAGGGTACCGTTCACTTTTAACGATAGGATGGGTTATTTAAGGGAATATTTTTAGCTTTTAGTAAGTCGAAGTTGAAAAACGTTCGTTTGTGTGAGCAGTTCGCTGCTTTTATTCTTTTCGCGCGTATAAAGAGTGAGCGTCTGTACGAATCGCCTGCAGGCTGCAGTGTCATTTATTTTCCGGCAAACTTCGTTGTTGGTCGTTGCAGTGATTTTATATTTTATCAAGGTTTGTACATATAGTTCAGCTTTGAAATAAATGTGAATTAAATAACCTACAATAGTACAATAGTGAAGTGAATGCTGCTACAATATTTCTGGCTAGGATGGCGAAAAATGCATCACAGCCTAACAAACGACAAAAAACTATGCATTAGTTCTTCAACCGCCGTCATCGACTACAGCGGCGAGAGCAGCTCGAGAGCAGCACGTTACTCCAAACCCCGAGAGCAGCTCGTTACAAACCCCAAGTGATTACCTATACTGTATATTGCTTTTTGTAAATGTAAACAGTTAATGTCAGTACTGTCAATAGTCAATCATGTAACCACAGTTGTAATGGATATGTAACTCATGTTTTTCGGTGATGCAATTTACTGAGAGGTCAATTTATGATTGAATTTGTTAAGAATAGTATTAGCCTCAACTCAACCCTGTTGATTTAATAAAATCTGTTACCTACTTATGATACACGACAATTAATAAGCTAAAGTCACCTTTTTAATTTACACTAGATCTTAATGATATAGATTGTTCAGTTCATATAGTTTACATTGAAATCAATAAATAAATTATGCAACTTAATGTGATCTAAAGTGGATCGACATTTTTACATTGCAGGCGTTGAAATGGACGCAGCTTTTAAAATTTGTTCTAATCCTCCGAATGATATTGGGCGCTACATTTCCGAGATCGTGATCGACTCGTTGAGTAATTTTCGAAAAAAACAGCTTCTGGATAATCCATTTCAACCACCGAAAAATTTTCAGTTTCCTTATTCGGAACACAACAAAAATAACAAGGCTATCAAAAGATACTTAAATCAGTATTATTTGGATCAATATCCTTCAAAGAAGGGCGTCTTTTGCAAATACTGTTCATTATTTGCATCAAGATTTGTCGGCAAGACGCAGTGTAACATAGAAGCGGGAACTCTGGTCAAGTATGCACTAACAAAATTTGCGAAGCTGACTGGAAAAGACGGTGTCTTAGAAAAACATCACAACGCTAAATACCACCGGGAAACAGTCGCCGCAGCAAAGGAGTTTCTGAATAATTTTGGGAAACCAGAAAAGGAAGTCGTGAACCTGCTATCTACAGAACGGGCGAAGCAGGTACACGAAAATCGTAAGAAGTTGGTACCAATAATCGATACGATTATCACGTTAGGGAGGCAGAATATAGCTCTTCGAGGACACAGAGACGACGGCAATTTACTGACTACTTCCGAGGACCGCAACGGGGAAACTTTCGTGAGATTCTGAAGATGAGGATACGTGCAGGAGACACAATTCTGAAAGACCATTTAACAACGGCTGGAGCGAATGCCACTTACATTTCAAAAACTATCCAGAACGACATTATCCAATGTTGTGGTGAAGAAATACTGGATACCATACAAAAGCGTGTAGATAAGGGGAAATTTTATTCTGTTCTGTTCGACGAAACCACGGATCTTTCAACAACGTCTCAAATGAGTGTTATTCTAAGATATGTTCACGATGATGATGTGAGAGAACTTCGTCGGTTTTCTTGATTTGCATGGAATGAATTTCCTCACGAATCGAACACTGAAACTGAACCAAAAGTCGATGGAAAAGTTTTGGGTCAGTCCGTGTTGAGCGTTTTACGGAAAAGTAATATTGATATTGAATCCTGTGTGGGAATTTGCACTGATACATGTAGCATCATGACGTCTGAAGTGTGTGGAGCAGTAACAGAAATTCAGAAAGTCGCACACAATGCTGTAAGAATACCTTGTTTTAATCACTTCTTGAATTTATCGTCGTCGAATTGTATGGATGTACAATCTGTGCGGAACTGTTTCGGCGTCATGCGTGAAGTTATAGCGATATGCTGCAGATCATTGCCAATTGGAAGACGACATCAACGAAAGCTTCTTTGTTGGTGCAGTCGTTGCTCACCAGTCAATTTCTGATTTCTCTTAAATGTATCAGCCATTTCTTCACTTTGACACTTCCTCTGAGTAATTTGTTTAAAAACAAAAATTATCGATTTGAAAACTGCGAAAGATTTGGTAACTGACATTGTACGTGTTCTGAATACCGAGAGAGAGAATGCTGATCAAGTGTTTTCTACAATGTATGAGAAAGCTGCGTTTTTTTTTGTCAGTATGCTCATGCTTATGTGTTGGTATTTACTTATTGTTAGCTTATATTACTTATTTGTGGATTGTTCAGGAGTCCTTCTCCTCTTCAGGCCTGGTCATTCCTTGTAGTTGTGTTGCGGTGTTTGGTGTTATTGTATGTTGCACAATCATTAGGTGTGTTTATTTTGGGTGTAAAAAAAGAAAATTTTTTTTTAGGTTTTATTGAGTAGTGAACGTGTTAATGGGTTAAGTGTGCATAGTGGTTGTGGTGCGTGTAGCGTGGTTGGTGTGCCGAGAAAACTGGAAAACATAAAAATAGATCGAACTATTCGTGTGATACGCTAGAAGAATTCTATCGTATGAGTACATTTGTTCTAATGCTTGATTTGCAGGTTCAACGAAAATACGATGGATGCACTAGTATTGAAAGTCGAGCTACCAGATTATTTATTGAAATTTGACGAGGAGCAACTGAATGTGTCTTACCAAATTGTGGAGTAAATGCAAGGAGTTGCTAGCACACTGCAAACCGTATAACACCGAAGATTGCTTGAGATCTGAATTTAAGTGGTGGAAGGCGTATTTTGATCGGGAATTGAAGCATAACGGCGATCTATCTGTTGCGGAAATGTTTAGAATGAGCGACGCAGACATTTATCCTAATTGTAAACTGCTGTTACACGTTTTCTTGAGTTTGAAAAATTAGCGTGGCTTCTGCAGAAAGAAGTTTTTCAGTTCCGCGTCGGCTGAAATCGTGGCTCAGAAGCCAGATGACCAGCCTCGTGGAACTCGCGTTAATGCATCTGCATCAAGACATTCTACTGATGCCTGAAAAGATATTAGATAGATTAGCGAAGTCAAAAAATCGACGTTGTAACATAATTATTTAAGTATTCTACTTATGATATTTTTAACCTGCTTCTTTTCCCAGGTCGATACTTAGTACCGACTTATTAGTCGGCACTGGATACCGACCATATTCAATTCAATATAGAACAACATTTTTGAAAAGAAAATGTATGAAACCAAACGATACTGAATTGGTACGTGATGAGGAGTTAGTCTTGTTGGACCAAAAAAGTTATTGCCTCCGCCCTTGATTTTTAGCAGGCACAATCACATTTTTGTAATTTGTGTATGCACACCACTGTTTCTACATCTTTTTATTTCCTTTCTTACACTTTCGACACCTTTTGGCCGTTTTATTCCAGGTGTATTGTTCAGGTCATAGACTGCGCGCAGCTTTTGACGTCACTATACGAAACCGTGCTAAACCGTAGGCACATAGACCGTTTTGTATGTTATTGGCGGTTGCACATAGACCCTTGAACACGCGTTACTTGAAATTTGCGAAAAATGGCACTTGCGCTTTTGAATGTCCACTCTTCATTTATGTTTGATAATAATTGTAAACTTTTACGCTCTCGATATCGTTGATCGTATTCAAAAGAGAGCGATTAGGCTTATAAATTACTCGTCCTTAACTTCTCACATACAGCCCCTTGAGCATAGAAGGATGGTTTCAGTTCTTTCTTTGTATTATCGTTATTACAACGGCTATTGTGCTGCTGAATTATATTCTTTGATACCATCTCGGGCTATCTTTGCGAGAAACACTCGGTTCGCTCATTGACATCATCAGTATGCAGTACAAATCTCCACTTGTCGTACCAAACGGGCGCAATCCACATTTTTCTACACGGCTTCTAAGCTCTGGAATGATCTCCCTAATTCCTGTTTTCCTCTCACTTATGATATGAGAAAATTTAAGGTAGCTGTTCATAGGCATCTATTGGCAATTCATTATCCTTCTATCCATCCTCCTAAGTGTTCCTGAGTGCTTTAGCACGATAGGCCAAATTTAGCCTGTTCAGGTCCACAATCATAAAAAAAAAAACTGTTGTTTATATGTTTGGTTGTATGTACCATTATTTTTGTTACTGTTTATCTCGGACATTAAACTACCGTGATGTTGCTATAATCTTTTATTCGATTAAAATTAGTTTTCTTGTAAATCTCTGTAATTATTTAACATTATTTAACAGATGGTTACACATATGTTTGAGTTTTTTTTTTTGCTTTAAGTTACGTGAGCTGTTTTCTTCCGCCACAATATGACCTCAATGATCTACGTACTTATTTTAAATTACGATTACTACGTTTGGTAAATATGTTGACGATTTACTGTCATGTGCAGCTACTTTCTGCGGATTTACAGTTCGGTTACTGTACCACTTTTTTATTGTGTTTTCCTAATTTACTATTTTAATTTAATTACTAATATTCGTGGTAACAGGTACAAAACCAAGTTCAGTATTTTTGGATTCGTTAGCTATTATATTTACATAATTACTGAACAAACCGAGTGTATTGAAAACTGAACAAATTATTATTGGGTACTTAATTATGTATCCTACGTATGTTCCTTATGTATACCCTAATTAAAATTTTGACTCCCTGTTACTATTAAAAAATTGCTGTGGTTTTAACAATTTCATACTAGTCTAGTCCAAATAGTAAATATTCTGATCTCGCAATCCAAGTGCTCCAATTACTTTGCTAGGTACTGGGTTATACTTGCTAGAAGGGTCAATTTTGCGGTAGAAACACTTGGAGCTTCGAACTCTAAGTCTCATGCCACTATAGTCCAAAATCTTATTTAATTCTGTGGTATTGGAATGCCATTCAAAGAGACATAGTTACTAGCGTAATGCGACTGTTTCTTCCAAGAAGAGGTGCCATGTACAAACAGATGTAACTCCTAACAGTCTTAATAGACTGTGACTTCGTCACTAGGGTGCAGTGGAAAAATTATTTTTAGAAAATTAAAACGTAATAGTCCAACAAGTTGCCTTTTGCCAAGCTGAAACCACCACTTAAATTCTCCATTTTTGGATAAATTTTAAGGATCTTAAATACTCAAAGTATTTCAATGGAGTGCTGATTTATATGTTTTTTAAGATATATTTAGTTTGTAAAATGAATCTTTGAGGTGTCCCAAAACCATGATAAAATGTAATATTTGAGTAATATTACATTTTTCCCGTATAAAGCTTCTTGAGGAATTGGTTTTGGTGTAGAAAAAATAATTATGATACCCAAAAATTCTTACTTTATTAGGCAAATATAAAGTAACAAAAATAAAAAGAAATAGTTTTACTCAAGATTGAACTGGTATTTAGTCTCAAAACATGGCATCTTCATTCTTGAAACTATACGACTTCATATGAATCCATCTCTGGCTTCAGCTCCGCAAACAGCCTCTGAAGCTTCCGTTACAAGCTTCACACAACGTTCCACAGCTTATGTGTGACAAGGCAAACTTGAAGTAAAACCACTGGATACAATATTCTTCAGCTCTTCATTGTGAAATTTTGCCAAAATTGGTGGCTCCGTCAAATTTACTGAGTTCCAGTCAATAAGGTCTTCATAGTTCTTGGCCTCCTCGAATTTCAATGGTGGAATTGAAAAGGAACGGATGGTGTTCTTCAGTTGGAGAGTTCGAACTTTTATAACCCTGCGATATCCCAACTCTCTGATGATTCTTCTTTCATCACTTAACATGCATAGTATCACTATTCCACTAAAATACTATTATTGTTTAAGATTGTAAAAATTATGACAATAGTTCCGATTTTTTTATTTTTTAAGGGCTTGAGGGCACCTCAAGACATTTTTTGCTTTTATTGAAATTTATGTGGTGGTTTCAGCATGGCTCAAGGCAACTTTTTTGGACTATTACGTTTTAATTTTCTAAAAACAATTTTTTTCACTCCACCCTATCTATTGGTCACTGTTGCGACCATTTAGAGTTATTAAAACGAGAGTATAGTTTTACCGTTTTACGTTTTTAAAATTTTACAGTTAATCATTCAAAGTCCTTTTGGAGCGCAATAACCAAAAGGAATGTGTGATTAGTGTACAAAATATTTATTTGGTATTTATCAGACTAATGTATAAATAAATAACAATGAAACATATCTTACGAATGTAAGATCACAGGTCGGTAGTAGGAAGTTTATTTTCGTGGAGGGATTCCGTGAAGTACCTGGGACTCCTCATGGACAGAAAGTTCCGATGGAACCAGCACGTCACAGACAGAAGAGCCAAGACATACGGCATCATCAAGAAGATGTATCCGTTCATGGGGCGAAACAGCGTCCTAACGACCGACAACAAGATGCTGATCTAGAAGTCGTCATTCGCCCGATGCTGACCTACGCCTGCGAATCATGGGAATACGCCGCTCCCTCGACCATCAAGCGCCTTCAGACCATCCAGAACAAATGTCTCCAGATCATCACCGACTCCACAAGGACCTCAAGATAGCCACTCTAATGGACTTTATGAAAACCGCCGCAGCCAACCAAAATATGGTACTAGCGGCCCATTCAAATCCCGTCATCGCGGGATTATGGAACTACGACGCCAACGACGTGACGAGGCACAAGATGCCGATGTAGTTATATGCCTTATTATTGTTACATATCTTAAGTTAGTTTAAGTTAGGTAGGAATGAAATGACATGTAGATACTATGCCATGAATAAATCAAGGTCCGATGAAGGTATAGGGGGCATCTGCCCGGTATACCGTAGTCCTACCGATTAAAATGAAATGAAAAAAATGTACAAAATACGCCACAGTCGTCTTAGCAATCCCTACGCAGTCGCCGCAATCTCCACGCAGTCACCGCAATCTCGTCGTAATCTGTCGTAGTTGAAAAACATCACTGACAATCGCACACAATCGCATAGGTAAGCGTGCAGTTGCAACATCGCGCAGAAATCAAGTCAAACGGCATTACCCTCCCACTCCATAACGAACCACGACTGTTTAAGTAGTGCTACAGAGCTATTATTGCAGCTAAGTGAGAGGAAACAGTGTAACATCCTGTGCGAGGATAAGTAAACTGTAAATTGCTAGTCGTTGTATAATTATAATTTCATACTTTATCATCGTTTCTTCCACTTTTTTTGCCCATGAGATTAGTAATGGCCTACCTAAGTAACATTTTAAATTCTGAAAATTTTTAATTGTGTTCTATTGGTATCATGAATCATCTCATGATAGTACATATAGTGAAGGTAGATATGCGTTATCTTTTTTTCAATTCCATTATAATCACCAGCGCCTCAACTTAATTACTCCTACGATAGTTATTCCAACATGAAATTATTTTCCATTGTACAGTGTATTCTGTAAGTAACAAACCGGACCCTTACTCGTTTAGTATCCATAGATAGTGTTCCAGTTATTTTATTTGTTTTTTGCTTACGTCTATATGGCGCAACCACTTGAATGGGCTGAAAATGTTTTCCCTTTGAAACATATAGTTTCTAATTTCCACAACATTTTGTGGAAATTAGAAATTATTTGTTTCATTTAAGTGTTAATATGAATTTCCATCAAGTAAAAGCCAGCATAATTCAATTGAAAATGTTTTGGCTAAATCGCTTCTCCTCAGACGGCGACCGATATGTTTGAGGGCAATGAGATTTCCGGGTTGCTATTGCAATCTATTCTAGTGACTCTTCAAATATAAAACACCACTCATCTCTTCAGGTAGGCATGTCTCTCACTATTGTAATTGTTTAAACCACTACGAAAATATTGCTAGTATTGTAATTGTGTTATGGTTTTGATTTGGCGTTACTGGCGCTTACCCAATCCACAAGTGCTGAAAATAGTTAAGCATACACTCCTGAGTGACTTTTAATGTTATAATTTGTTTTTTTAACGTTTTTAAATTTTAATTGTCAACCCTGTGGGTCGAAACAATTGCATCGTATTGAAGTTGCTAACATTTCAGGCAAATTTTGACGTAATGAAACCCGTTGCAATTGAAGATACGATGCACTTGACTACAAAGATCAAGACGAGGATTTTAAAACAAATACTGACTTGCTGTGGGAAAATATTTGATATAGAAAACACATCTAGAAAACATCATTGCAGATTTTCCTAAATCCACGCACATGTTGTGCTTTACTGACTTAGATGGTATGTTGTACTCTCGGTCGTATTATATTTTTGCACACAACTTTCCGAGTTACTTTTAATCTTTTACGTACCGATAAAATCAATTTTAACAGTATTGACAAGATGTGTGCCACACGTGTTACCAATTTATTGGGAAATAAAAAAGAGTTTGCAGCCACACAAAGCATTTTAACAATCACTAGTGGTTCTTTTCTAGACAAATCTTTAAATATTAACCAAGGAGTGTATCTAATATGATATTCTACTTTTTTTGCGCATATGGGGAGCATGGGTTAGAAAACATTTCACATATACCCTGGGTAAAAATTGCGCACGGTCTAATATTGATGCTTGAAAAATGTCAATTCGAAACTACTTGTACCATGGTTATGGACTGCGCGAAAAATTTTTCCGTCAAACACGATCAATGACTATACTTATACACTATGGTCAATTTTGATTTATTAGATCTAATACATAGGCAACATAGAATCTGTACGATTAACAATATTGTTAGTGATTCAGGCATGCACGTAATTTACGAGGTAATTTACAATTTTTTTGTTTTGTACTTATAGTATTCCCGAACGGGCTAAGATTTGCCTAACGTGCTAAAGCACTCAGGAACAGTGGGGGGGTTTAGGGATATTGTTTGGCTGCCGAGAAATGTTTATGAATGACTAGCTTAAATTGACTTAAGTCAAAGTTTGAAGAAAAACAGGAACTGGGTTGTGCATTCCACAATTTGGCCGCCGTGTGGAAAAATGTACATTGAGCCCGGTTAATGTGAAACGATGGAATTTTGAGTGCGTAATTATGATGTGAACGGGCAAACCGAGTGTTCCTAGTGAATATGGCCTGCGAAGGTATTAAGGAGTGTAGTTCGGAGTCACACTTGCCATGGTAATAGCGATAGAACAATCAAAGAACCGAAACTATTCTTCTGTACTCTAGAGGCTGTAGTTCAGAAGTCAGAGGCGGGTCATTTACAAGCCTGATAGCTCTTTTTTGGATGTGGTTTACCATATCAAGGGTGTATTGAGGAGCACTGACCCAGAGGTGGGAATTGTATTCCAGATGAGGTCGAATTTGAGCCTTATACAGTAAAAGGAGTTGTTGCGATCTGAAGTACTGTTTAGATCTGTATAGAAAGCCCAGTTTACGGGCAGCTGTTTTACTGGCTGACAAAATGTGGTCAACCCATGAAAGGTTCGATGATACGGACATCTCTAACATAGAAATAGTTTGAAAACTTGAGTTCTAATCCATTCATATTTACAGCAGGAAATGATCGGTCTTTCTTGGCGGACACAAGGCAAGACTGCGCTTTGTCGACGTTGAACGTGAGTAGATTATTCCTTCCCTATTCAAAGACACGTTCTAAGTCACTGTTAATTGAGGCTGCCATTTTCACCTTTACGTCCTATTTAGACTTGTGGGAAAACTGAGAAGAACTACAATGTATAGTGCTGTCATCCGCAATGCAATGGATTGGGTTAGTTGTTGTGGAAATGAGGTCATTTATGTACAGCAGGAAAAGTGTGGAGCTATCACTGATCCTTGGGGTACTCCCGCGTTAAAGGTAGTTTCTTTCGAAAAGAAGCCATCGACGACAACGCGTATACGTCTTTTGTCAAGAAAGCTGGATATCCAATTCATAAGCGAACCGGATAAGCCGAACGAAGTGAGCTTGGCAAGTAGGCACTTGTGCCAAACCTAGTCAAAAGCTTTTGAAATATCTTAAGCTACTACTACTGTTTCACCGGACCTCTCTAATGTGTTATTCCAAAGTTGAGTGACATATGAAAGAAGATCACCCATTGAACGACTCTGTCTGAACCCATACTGGTGGTCGTTTAAGAGTTTATTGGACTCGAGGAACGAAAGTAGTTGGTGGTTGATGGCTTTCTCCATGACTTTCGACAGAATGGAAGTGATAGCTATTGGTCGATAGTTTGAGGCCCTTTTTAGGAATAGGCTGGACATTTGCTAACTTCCACGATGAGGGAAACTCTCCAGATGACATGGAGATCGAAAATAGTTTGGACAATACAGGTACTAGCTCGGGGTAGCATTTTTTAAGGACGATATCTGGAATACCGTCAGGGCCAGTCGCCTTGTTTGAGTCAAGTTTATTGATAATTGATTCCAGGAGCTTGTAACGAAGGAGGATTGGTTTAATGGCGTATGGGGTAGATTTGGGCGACGGCACAGTTTTACCAGAACCATTGAGACGTGAATTTGATGCAAAGTAATCGACAAAGAGGATACTGCAAATGCTTCTTCACTGTGACCTGCGGGATTAGTAGTAGATGAAAAATGAAGCCAATTGGAATTGTGGGCATTAAAATCTCCCAAAATTGAAATATCGCAATATGGGAACTGTGATAAGAGGTAGTCTATTTTCAGACTAAGGTAATCAAAAAGATCTAGATGTTCAAAAGCAACAATATTACGTTACTTTAAAATTAATTTTCTGCTGCTTTTTCTTTTTAGACAAATTTACATTCCCTAGGGAACAAAATCAAAAATGGGTACAGGCGAGAGTATTAATTTAGATCTAGAGACAAGTATTCCAACAACAAAACAATTCAAGGAGTTTTGGAAAAAACTAAGCTAGGTGCCCAATAATTGGAGATGTATCTTTCGGCACAGATAGGAAATAGTGCGCTAGAAGACGTTTCCTTGTTTCATGTGAAAGAAGCATGTAATGGTGATTCGGATAATGAAAAATAGGAAGTCTCGGAAGAAGTAACAACAGTTAGTCAGGACGTAACAATACCTGAATTAAACCCGGATGACTTAAGCAGTATTTAAGACGAGTGGGGGTGGGGGTATGGGTGTGCGTGTGCGTGCGTATGTGTGTCTATGTTCATTGGTGTTTAGTAAAGATAATCTATTCTCAATAGTCAATTACTGGATTGTGATAGAACTTTAACCTGCACAAGTAGTATGGATATGGGGATCCGGGATCTTATAGGGAATTTACATGAGTAAGAGGTAGATAGGGAATTGCCACTAGTGTGAGAGAATGTGTCAAAATCAAGGTCGCACTTTTGTTGAATGGAATTTAAATTTCAAGGTCATGTTATGTTGTCAGGTTTATTGATCTGTTAAATGTGGGTCAAGAACATAGTGGATTCATATCTTAGAAATCAGATATCGAACCTAATCCTGAAAACCACAAGATTTATTGCCCTTTACAACTGGATTAAGGACAAAAAAGACATGGTGGGTTTATATTATAATTCCCAGGAATGTAAAAATAGGATCAGTTCTCGGAAACCTCAAATGACCTTTAAGTGGCTCAAATGGAATTTAAAAACAAAATCAATTTAAAGTTTATTGACCTTTTCAAGGTCATCGACTTAGGTCAAAGTTTATTCCCCTTTTCGCCATCTGCACCGGAAGTTGGTGGCTAAAAGGAAAACCAATCCCTAGAAACGAGAGAGTTCTTAGAGGTGCCATATTATGTGAACAATTTTAGAAATCTAAAAATAAAACTATCTCAAAATTCAGTGACCTCAAACTTAGCTTCCTAGTGTCATTGACCTAAGGCCCGACGTGAGGCTTATTGACCTGTGTGAAGGTTATTTCGAGTGTTATTAGAATTATATGGTTGATTATAATAACTAATGATGATGATAATGCAATCGAGTCAATTAACAGGATTAAACCTATTATTGCTCAAGGTCATACTTCTCTAATATAAACAGCAGCAGCATGCTCCTCATTAATTGGTTCAAATTGCAACATAGATCTGTCCGGATTAAATGATAATACATTTTGAAAACTGTTTGAAAATTGGCCTCGATGTAACTGAAAAATATAAAACGCAGTATGGTGATCGGGTAGTGATGGAAACACCTAATTTTAAACGTATTCTACCTCATTTCCACGAATATTCCAAGATGGTCAATCGATTTGGGAATTCAATAAGTCTCTGATGCCAAGAATGTGTTTATGTCGAATCTTGGAAGTGCTGGTAAAACCACACACATCACGTTTACTTACGTCACTGTGTGTAAAAGAGAGTGTCTAAAGAGACTAAGTGTTGAGACAAAGTACATATTGTAAGGTGTAGTTCAGTAATTTGTCAGCCATCATCATCAATTTCACAAGACGATGGTCATGAATATGTATTAGATGCTAATTATAACATTAATTTATCAAATACTTTATTGGAAAATCGCCCAGATTATATATTATGTAGGCTGTTTATCGATAATAGAGTTGAAAACAATTTTTTGATTCTTTTTTTATTCAGGATTAAACAATTGAATTGTAATTGTACATAATATGAAAAGAAAAATAATATAAAAAAACTACACCAATAAAATTAGATAATTAGTGTTGATCAATTTTTAAGCCTTGTATAGCTTTATAATCATACAGAATGGCCGTTTTGGCCTTTTACATAGAGTAAAATTTGCAAAAAGTTTACGTGAGGTAAAATGATAGCCAATGCAGACTTTAGATAAATGGCGTAACATAATGCTACTAGTTTGCATGATGAAAAAATAATTACCTAAAAATTGAAAACTTGCAGGTAAGAAAAGGAGTGTTTTAATGCTTTTTAATTTTGAAAATACTCCTGGAATCGAAAACATTGTTTACATTTTTCTCATTATAAATGTACCATAAGCATTTTTTAAGTTTTCACCAATTTAAGGGTCAATTTTGGGCTTTCCAAGAACTGGTTTTATTTTTAGATTTCTAGGAATTGTAATATAAACTCACCGCGTATCTCTTGTCCTTCATTTTTAAAGGTTTTAAAGGTTTCCAGGAACTGGTTCTATATTTAAACTTCTAAGACTGGTAATATGAATACACTGTGGCCTTGGCTCATTAAAAGCTCAATGAACTCGACAACACCGGATGACCTTGAAAAAGGACGGCATTGACGATGACACTCTCACACTAATGGCACAGTATAGATATATAGCTAACGCATACAGTAATGACAAAGCTTTTCGGCGTCTTTGATCTTTGTGTGGCTGAAATCGATGACCTTCAACGGATACAACCATTTAGTCAAATAAACATACATAACTATACAGACTCTCCACAAAACTGTTAATATATGTATAGTTCACTTTTATTTATTATAAATAATAAATTGTCAATTTCCGATTCTTTTGATTTTCAAACGTTGCAACCGACAAAATGTTCCAACTAGGAATTGATTTGTTGCTTGTCTGACAAAACTAATACCTACTAAACATCAGATTTATTCCAATATATATATATATATATATATATATATATATATATATATATATATAATATATATATACAGGGTGTGACGCGAAGAGCTTTGATTAAAAGTAATGGCGGATACAGTTATGTTTAAAATCTGAAATTACGAAGCTGTAGGTTTTGGATGACGCTGAGTTCAAATATAATATGGTCCTGAATGTGGCACTTTCGGTTATACCGGAAGTAGACGTCAACTTTGTTATTTTAAATGAAACTTAATATTTTTTATCTTATTTTCGAATTCTACATGAAATTCTAGATAAAATTTGTGCACAATATCCTATACCAAAAATGAAGTATTTTCGAGAGAAAATTTTGAAAAAATCCTAGTCCACATTGAATAACGATATCTCCATTAATAACGAAGCTAGTGACGTGAAATTGTAACCAATAAACAACAAGCGCTTGCCCGTTTACTCCATATATCCATCTTATTGATATTTCATACAGGGTGTTTTAAACTTAGCTCCCAACATGCACAATTTAAATAAGTTGCTTACTTTAAATAGAACACCCTGTATTTTATTACATTTTCCGCTGTATTTTTTTAAGCCAATTCGTTTGGTATCAGTATTCCCTATACCTAAATCCAACCACTTTTGAGATATTTCATTATCTTAATTAAAACATAACAACACTTAATTATTTCAACATTAGTAAAGGGTAGGCCATGGTTACCATTATTTAAGGTGATATTTTGTTATTTTGTCATAAGTTATTAATTCTGAAAAGTAACCAATAGCCTGAAAGGATTATTAATTGTGGATATCATTAAAAACGTTGATTAGGTATTTTGTATTAATTTAATTAGATAACTTACAAACGAAAATAACTAAATGTAATATTAAACAAATAAAGTTTTATAATAAGTGTTCAAAATTAGCACCATCTGCTTCTAAACATTTATGAATCATTTTCATTAAGTTATGTCTTGTAATTCTGGAAATATGGTCGGATGCTAGAGAATTAAAAGCAAGTAAGACTTTCTGCATCATATCTGCCTTTGTCGTAACGGGTTTGGAAAATACCTGATTTTTAATGTAACCCCAAATACCAAAACCTAGAGGAGCCAAATCAGGAGAGCGAGCTGGCCAACAAAGCGGACCCTGATTGGTAATCCATCTATCATCAAACATGTCGTAAAGATGCTGAGCAATAGGCCCAAAGTTATGGGGAGGTGCTCCATCTTGCTGATACCAAGCTGAAGCCGCCTCTCCATTGCTTAAAGTATGTAACGCCGGTCGTATGGCTTCTTCTAAAATGTGGCAATATCTTGTACCATTTAAATTTTCATCATAAAATTTTAATGCTAAAATTTTATCGTCTTTTATTGCACAAAAAACATTAAAACTCCAACTATCTTGGAAATAACGTTCTCTACTAACATGTGAATTTTCTTTAGACCAAAAATGGGAATTATGTCGATTAAATAATCCATTTTTGCTAAACTTTGCTTCATCACACCATATAACTTTTTTTATGAAGTTTTCATCCTCTTGGGCCTTCATTAAAAATAATTCACAGAATTCTATCCTTCGAGGAAGATCACCTAATTGTAAGTGTTGCACCAAATGATATGAAAATGGTTTCCATTTGTGTTTTTTTAAAATGCGATGAATTGTCTCGTCGACAAAGTAAGATCTCTCTCACAATCTCTAATGGAGGCATTTGGAGAGGCCGTAAAATAACCCAAAACATTAATTTCGTTTATGTCACTGTCCACTGGTGGTTTATTTTTATTAATTTTTTTGTCTTAAATTGACCAAACTGACGGCGGTTTTTAAGCAATCTTCTTACAATATCACCAGTTGCATTTGGTCGATTTGGATATCTTTCTGCAAAAACACGGCAAGTCCGTTCAATAATTTTATTACACTCGCCGTAACTAATAATAAGATTTAAAAAATCATCATTAGTAAATCCTACATTTGCCATTATTTACTATGAAATACAAACTGGTAAAGAAAACTGTCAAAACAACATAAACAATTAACGTTCTATCAAATCTTTGACAGCCATGACCTACCCTTTACTAATGTTGAAATAATTAAGTGTTGTTATGTTTTAACTAAGATAATGAAATATCTCAAAAGTGGTTTGATTTAGGTATAGGGAATACCGATACCAAACGAATTGGCTTAAAAAAATACAGCGGAAAATGTTACGACAAAGGAAGATATGATGCAGAGAGTCTTACTTGCTACTTAGGATTTTTTCAAAATTTAAAAAAAAATCGAAATATCTCGAAAATACTTCATTTTTGGTGTAATACATTGTGCACAAATTTTATCTAGAATTTCATGTAAAATTCGAAAATAAAATAAAAAATATTAGGTTCCATTTAAAATAACAAAGTTGACGTCTACTTCCGGTATAACCGGAAGTGTCACATTCACGACAATATTATATTTGAACTCAGTGTCATCCAAAACCTACAGCTTCGTAATTTCAGATTTTTAACATAACTGTATCCGCCATTACTTTTAATCAAAACTCTTCGTGCCACACCCTGTATATATATATATATATATATATATATATATATATATATATATATATATATATATATATATATACACAATACATATACTATCTACAATATCATTTTTTGTACTGCCGTAGTTGTAATTGATGCTTTACGTTGCCAGTCGTTGCAGTAACTTTTCATTCATTGCAAAAATTTGAACAGTCATCCTTGCTAGTACTTGCATGTGGTGGTTTCAGTTGAACGTTTTCTAAAGTTTTAAATGTGAATACTAAAATGATAATGAAAATAACAAGTTACCTATGACAATTTTATCCCTTTGTAAGTCAGATCTTGAAGGCACTCGTGGATAAGCTGTAGGCTGTAACCTATTTTTTAAATCATTTAAAAAATCAGCATTCTAAAAATGTGTGCTGCAGACTCTTTAATTCTTGTAAAGTTGTAAGGAATCCTTTGTTTCAAGTTCAACTTTATCACACGATTTAACCCACGAACAGCATCCGAAAACATTTGTTAAAACATCAAGTATTGTATATATCACACATTTTACCTTTTCGCGTCTTTAGGAAATCGAAAAAAGCTGATTTTTCTAGCATCGCTACTGTTGTTGCGATATTCTTTAAAAGAACGTGAATCAACCTCGCTTCGTACGATTCATTTTCAAAACAAAACAGAAGCTGATGATGTATAAATTTTATTTATATATTAATTACATCACTTCTTGAACGGTATACTCACATGACAAGTCGGTTATTACAACTAGAAAGAAATGTTCCCCCGAACTGGTACCATTCCTATCTAAGCTCTATACGATCTCTATGTCTTCTGGGGAATTCCCTTCATCATGGAAGTTAGCAAATGTTCAACCTATTCCCAAAAAAGGTGATAAGACCGATCCCTCAAATTATCGACCAATTGCCATCACTTCCATTTTGTCTAAAATCATGGAAAAAGCCATCAATCAGCAACTGCTCACGTTCCTTGAAACTAACAAACTTCTTAGTGACCACCAATATGGGTTTAGGCAAAGTCGTTCAACAGGTGATCTTCTTTAATATGTGACCCAAGTTTGGAACAATACACTAGAGCAGTCCGCTGAAACAGTTTTAGATATCTCAAAGGCATTTGACCAAGTTTGGCATAAGTGTTTACTTGCCAAACTCACCTCGTTTGGATTAAATGATACGCTCATCAACTGGGTTTCTAGTTTCCTTGATAAAAGACGAATACGTGTCGTAGTTGATGGCTTTTTTTCAAAAGAAGTTAGCATTAACGCGGGCGTACCACAGGGATCCATTATAGCGCCTACACTTTTTCTTCTGTACATAAATGACCTTATTTCTTCAACAACTAACCCCATCCATTGCTTTGCTGACGATAGCACTCTTCACTTCACTGTAGTTCATCTCAGTCTACTCATAGTGATAATCCACCTTCTATGTCAAATCAAGAAATTAAAGCTGAAATGGCAAATTCAATCAGCAAAGACATTCAACGTATTCTCGAATGGGGAAGCAACAATCTAGTTAAATTTAATGCTAACAAAACTCAGTGTTGCCTTATGTCCGCCAAAAAAGATCGATCATTTCCTGTTGTAAGTATGAATGGCCCAGTTCTTAAGTTTTAAGACTATTACTCTGTTGGGTATGACTGTATCTTCAAATCTCTCATGGGTTGACAATCTTCAGTCAGCTACGAAAACAGCTGCTCGTAAAATAGGCTTTTTGTACAGATCTAAACAGTACTTTACCTCTCGACAACTCCTTCTGCTGTATAAGGCCCAAATTCGGCCTCATCTGGAATATAATTCTCACCTTTGGGTTAGTGCTCCCCAATACGCTCTCGATATCGTTGATCGTATTCAAAAGAGAGCGATTAGGCTTATAAATGACCCGTCCTTAACTTCCCACACACAGTCCCTTGAGCATAGAAGGATGGTTCAGTTCTTTCTTTGTATTATCGTTATTACAACGGCTATTGTGCTGCTGAATCATATTCTTTGATACCATCTCGGGCTATCTTTGCGAGAAACACTCGGTTCGCTCATTCACATCATCAGTATGCAATCCAAATCCCCACTTGTCGTACCAAACGGGCACAATCCACATTGTTCTACAGGGCTTCTGATCTCCCTAATTCCTATTTTCCTCTCACTTATGATATGAGAAAATTTAAGGTAGCTGTTCATTGGCATCTATTGGCAATTCATTATCCCTCTAGTCATCCTCCTAAGTGTTCCTGAGTGCTTTAGCACGATAGGCTAAATTTAGCCTGTTCAGGTCCTCAATAATTAAAAAAAAGATACACTTTATGATAAATCAAAAGAAAATAAAATCAGCTGATCGGTCTAAACACTCATTATCGCCATTTTGCTGATAGTACAGACTGACGCAGGCTTAAACAAAATTAGCCACAAAACTCTATGTAATGTCTACTGTATTCGTTAGCTATATATCTATACTGTGGTAATGATAATTCTCCTCTCTCCTGCCACTTCTGTCTCGTACACATGTAAATTCCGTATGTGGTCCAGGATCCCCATAGCGATAGCTATAAGTAATTAAATCACTATTGAAAATAGATTATGTTTAGTTAACACCAATAAATGTAAGTAAGCATCTTATTTACGTTGAAAGTATCAAATAAATCTTCTGTTTTTACGTTTCTCTCGCCATTGTACTTCAGTTGCAATAGTCTGTCATTATTCTTATGGCGTATCTCCTTCCTTAACCCAATTGTGCATTTCAGAGCACAAAGGTATTGCTGTCGCGTGTATAATTTTTACAAAGTTTGTTCCTTAACCGTATAGTAAGTAACTACGCCATTGATAACTGCGCTAGGAAGATTGTGAACAGAACTCAAGTATGGCTCCAAACCCTTCATAAGACCTTTCACAGAAAACTTTGTGTGGGACGACTACCTTAAACACGCGGTTTTCCACAAATCCACGTTTATTGCTTGTATAATTCGATGAGGTCTTTGTAATGTTTTGAATCGCATAATGTGCATGCATAATAAAACACATCAATTTATGTATTGTAGAGTCCTCCAGGTACCCTACCTTGAAAAGCGTAATTTGAACTTATTTGCAATAATGCAAATTCAAAAACCAAACAATCGCTAAGCGATTTATCTTGACAATGATGTCACTATTATTCAAATTAATTGCCTGCCTTACTTTGACTTTCCGGGCAATAATTAAAACATTAGCATTTATTTACAAGTCTGATATTTAATTACTCTAAAACCTCAAATCTAATGAATCGAAGTGGCCGTCTAGCGTTAGGTACGTTATGCTATCTAAATGAGATAGTCTGGATGAGGTACGTGTTGCAACATGAGGGACAGGAAAAAAAAATGAACCTACTCAAATTAATATCAACGAAATTTACGCAGCGGTGGTTCTGCCCGTTAATCTACTATTGTGAGAAAGAACCACCAATAAAACCCACTTTATTCATAAATAAGCAATTGCACAAGTACATTAATAAATTACATAACACAAAAATAAACAACGAAAGGGTTAAATATATAACAAAACACCATTAAATCAGGTTAAAGTGCGTACAAAATTATAACATTAAGAGGAAATGAATGAAAAGTAGTTTAGTTACACAGAAACACAATAATAAAAAAAACACATATAGTCAACCTCACAATTGGGGCATAAATAATCAAAATAAAAATCGTAACACCAAACATGTGGCCCTTTTTAAAAACCAATCATGCCGGTTTTTAAGTAAATAAGCACATAAAATAATAAAGCAAATCACGGTACATATAAAATACAACAGTAAAATTGCACAGGTAATAAGGTAAATGGTAAAAAGGTAAAAAAGAAAACAGACAAGGACGTTAAAAATTACCCAATTGTTTAGTGACAACTAAAGCACAAAATACATAAGTCACATTTTAATAAAACACATACAAAAGAGAAATCAGCTCGCAGGCAAATAATTCAACTTCAACAAACTGAAATAAAATTCATTAAAGCAAAGCCTTACAAGGGTACGTTATAAATAGATCACTAACATCGTGACCGGTAGATAAGTTTGAGTGCGTTAGAGAAATACTGTGCCTCTCTCTCTCCGGTTACACCTTCACCTATACAACACAAAACAATAAAAATAAAATTCGAGGTGTTTAATGGTCTGGCTTGGGAGTGTGTACCAACGGGCAATTGCCTTTTACAATTAATAACCTGTGGCATCCCATACCCATTCACCAGCCACCTCTACACCATTATTAATGTAATCAACAATGCTAATTCGCACAAATACCAGAGGCAGAGGGCCCTGTACTGTCCTTTTATTTTAGCAGATTTCAGCTTAATGAGTCCGCGTACGAATAAGATACATTTGCAAGACAAGGTTTGTTATTTAATATGTTATTTAGACTGGTAAAACGACTTGCTGCGAGTTTTCAGTTATATAAAAATACACACTAGAATAAATATTCCCTTAATTGATCACAGGCACAAATCGTTAACAGGTACGGTTTAACTCCAAAAGAAAAGACAACTTAGTGTTGACGAATTTAAAAGAAAAATGTACACGCAAGAATTATTTTAAAGATAAACTGTTTACAATGAAGGTATTTAATTAACCCAAAAGTCGATCCGGTTCGATTGACAAGCTCACTGTAACTCTCCCCCTTCGATTTCAAAACTAACTGTCTACTGCTGAAAAATCACCCCCGTCTTTCAAAAGTAAATTAAAAAAACAAAAAACATTAATTTATGTTGGAACCGTTTCATAATAATTCTTGCACATCTTAATTTTAAAAATACGCATTCGTCTGTAACAACCTTATATTTACGTGTCTCGAGTTTCTTAGTAACGAAGATATCTTTTAATCGCGGCCACAATAAATCATTAGAGCAATGACATTGATACATCAAGGGCGAGCACAAGAAAAATTCCAATAATTTGTTACGCCCCTTAAGTAAAGCATTTTTAAGCGTGCACCTGCCACTCACCCTCTAACATGTGTTTACATACATATTAGTTACAAACAATCCTACATTCCTTAGATAAAAATATATAAATAAAAATATTTTGAAAACATTAGCAAATTACGACGTATTATTAAGATAAAAAGAATCCACTAATTATCTTTTCTATCGTGGTAACAATGGCGATTTGACAAACGGTTATTACAATAATAAAATTTTCGCGGTCCGCTACCTACAGTATATTCTGATTAAAGCATTATGACCAAATTCCAACAAAACATTTTATACAGTTCTACTTTCATATTATGCAATTAATTAATTTACCGCATTAACAAACTACGTCAAAAGTATTATACAGGCCGTCTTCCTTTGTGGTAAAATGCTTTATTTTCCAACGCTGCATTAGTTTTTACGGTAAACATGTCTTCAGTTGTTTGAACATTAACCAAACTTTTCATTTTCGTTTTGCAGAGTTTCTATCTAATTTTAAATAATCGATTTTTAAGAGTTGCAAAGCATGTTGCACTTACGTTGGCGTTTCTAAAACGAGATTATTAAATTTAATATCTTTATTGTAATTAGATGTGTATCGTATGACTAACGTGATTGTGTATCTGCAAGTAGATGGCTTACTTCTTCCTGGAGGAAACATCCCATTACGCTAGCAGCTTTGTATCTTTGAATAGCATTACAATACCATAGAATTAAATAAGATTTTGAACAAGGGTGGCATGAGACTGTTGAGAGTAATTAAGATAAATTTAAATACACTAACTAATAATCCCATAAATATACATCTCAGTTTAACTTAACTTAACTTAACCTTTACGCCATTCCCTTGCGGGGTAAGCAAAACAATCCTTGCCTCTTATTTATTTTTCGTTCACAATCTTTTTCCACATACTCACAATCACTTTCCTTCCAGCATTGACCCTTCGTCCAATCTCACCCTCCATTGTACCATCTGCAGTAAACATTCTACCGAGATATACCAGCTCGTCCACTTGCTCCACAATTTCACCTTGCAGAGTAAATACTCTACTCTCGTTTCCACCTTCCCCCCACCGCAATCTTAGTTTTGTTCATGTTTTCCTTTCGGTCCATGCTCTCACAGACTGTGTCAAACTTACTCAGAGCGGTTTGCAGCTCATCCGCACATCACTTAATAAGACTGTGTCATCTGCGTACACCAGGAGTCGTGCATTTACGTCACCAACCATTACACCATTTGTATCGGTACATGCTTGTCTAACACATTTATCCATGTATACATTGAACAACCACGGTGACATCACACAGCCTTGTCGCACTCCTTGCTCAATACTAAAGTATTCACTCACACCTCTCACCCTAACACATGCCCGACTACCGTTGTATACTGCACTTATTCCATTTATTAGACCTTTATTTACGCCATATTCATTTAATATTTCTCACAGTTTCTCCCTATTCACTCTGTCATATGATATCTCCAGATCTACAAACGCACAGTACAACTTTCTTTTTACCTTTAAACACTTTTCGATCACCTGCTGAGAGAAACCATCTGATCGACACATCCTCTAGCTGGCATGAAGCTACCTTGCACATCCCACATCTTAGTTTGTGTAGTTTCTCGTACTCTTCAATCAGTATTCTTCCAAATACTTTACCAGGCACGCTGAGCAAACTTATCCCTCTGTAGTTCGTACAATCACTCTTGTTCCCTTTACCCTTATACCGCGGTACAATGATCGCGCTCTTCCAATCCCTCGGCACTTTTCCACACATAAGGCATACATTGAACAATTCACACAATCTTCGTATAAACTTTGCACCACCATTTCACCAGTGATTTCATCTACGCCTGCTCCCTTGCCGTTTTTCAACCTATCTACCGTCTTTTCTACCTCATTTATTCCAATATCCTCAGTTTCATTCATCATTCCTTCTGTGTTCTCCTTATTTAACCCTTCAGTCTTACTTTCCTCACTACTGTACAGCTTTTCGAAATATTCTTGCCAGCGTTTCCTCACTTCAGAATCGTCCTATACTATTTCGTTGCTAATATTCATCACTCCTGCAGCGTTCTGTTTTAGGTCACGTTTTGTATTTTTGACCCATTTCCAGAAGAATTTTTTGTTTCCCTCAAAATCATTCTGCATTTTCTCTCCTTCCACAGCCATCACTTCCTTTACTTATTCTCACTGCCTCCTTCGCTTCTTTGTTTCTTAATCTGCACACCTCATACAATCGCTTCTTCTCAGTCTCATTTTTCGCAGAAATCATTGGCATGCACGCATCTTTTTTCTTACATACTGCCTTTTTTACCGACTCATTCCACCAAGCACATTTTTCTGTCTACCTACAGTCGCTCTTCCACATATTCGCACGGCACAATTGACAACAGAGTTTCGCAAGCTTATCCATGCACTTTCAACGTCAGTGTCTTTTATTTGTTCGTTCCACACTGTTTCATTCACATTCAACTCTTTACTCACAGCATCTGCGTGTTTCATTCTTGCGCCATTATCCACTAGTTTATCAGTCCTAATTCTGGACGTTCTCACTACGTTTGCTTTCCTTCTCCAGACCCAGTTTTGCCCTAACCCCACTCTCGATACAACCAAAAAGTGGTCCGATGAACACTCCGATCCGCGCATTACTTTTGTGTCTTTCACCAGGTTTCTAAGCCGTTCATCGTACACTATTAAGTCTATCATACTTTTAGATTCACTTCTTTGCCATGTATACATATGCACCTTTTTATGTTTAAACCACGTATTGGATACAAACAGGCTTCTCTCCACACAGATGTTCTGCAGGTGTTCACCATTCTCATGGACTCTTTGGTTTCCGAACTTTCCTAGAACCCGTTCACTATGTTCTCTCTGTACATCCACTAATCCGTTCATATCCCCCACTATCATTATTCTTTCGTTTGGCTTACATACGTTCAACACGTTTTCTACTTCATTCCAGAAGCTCTCACGCTCCTGGTCTCTTTCTCTATTCACCGGTGCATAACATGAAATAAGAAAAATTCTTCGAAACTCCACTTTCATTCTAACCCATATTACCCGGGAAGATACCAATTCGTACTTTTTAACACATCTTTTCGCTCGTTCACTTATGATCACCCCAACTCCTTTTGCGCCATGTACTTCAGTCTCAATTCCTGACCATAGTGCTCCATCTCCACAGCATCCTTTCCTTGGCGCGTTGTCACCGATACACACAGAATATCAAGGTGTATTTCGTACATTACATTCGCAATTTCAAATTCTTTACCATGCATACCTCTAATATTCCACGTACCGACTCGCCATTCATTCCTTGCACAGTCGTCAGCAACGGGGCCTGTCTGTTTCGACCTTGACCGCCCCTTGTAGCCAGGTCGATTCGAGGCAATTGTATTGTTCTCTTGAGTACTACCATAGCGAGCAGACCGGTTACTGGCCAAATCGTTTAATAAGGTTTTGTAGCTGTTACCACGAATATTAAGGATTAACAGTAAATAGTAAATTAGGAAAACAAAACAAAATGGTTCAAGCAACCGAATTGTAAATCCGCAGGAAATAGCCGCACATTACTGTAAATCGCCAAAATATTTGCCAAACGTAGTAATCGTAATTCAAAATAAATACGTAGACCGTTGAGGTCAAGAGTATGAGTAATATTGTGGCGAGAGAAAATAACTCGCATAACTTAAAACAAAAAAAAATTCGAACTTAGTGTGCAACCGTCTGGAATTTAACGCCAAATAAAAGATAAATAAATACTCATGGCACACAAGTATCTACCTAAATAATTATAGAGATTTACAACAAAACTAATTTTATATCGAATAAAATATTACAGCGACATCACAGGTAGTTTAGTGGTCGAGACTAATAACAGTAACAAAAATAGTGGTACAATAAAACATGTAAACAACAGCTTACAATTATCATCAATCACAAGTCTAAAGTAAATAACGTATATAAATATAAAAACGTAGTAATAAGCAACAAAAGTAAAGTCCAGTGGAAGTAATACTATGTACAGTCTACAAAAATTTTCATTGCTGCCAAAGGCAATAGTTTGATGTTATATCACAGGCTACGAGGGTCACTGCTAAAATTCGTGGCAAATGTAAAAAACGCACACATTATGTTACGTAAAATTTTGTATTGGTTTTCAAATATTCTCCCTTGCATTCGGTAAAACTAATCTTCAGAAGATTTTTTTGCCGCTCTTGAGCGAGGTACCTCCAAAACAAGTACTTTGAAAGCTTCAACGGCCTCTTCAAGTAATAAAAAGCGCTTACTACGCATTTTTATTTTTGGTTTTGAACAAAAAAAAAGTCGTTGGGAGACAGATCAGGTGAATATGGGCAATGAGTCATCAATTTGATATTTTGACTAGTCAAAAATGATGCAGAATGGTTCGCTTATTTATATGGTTTTTTTCTAGTTTTACCGATCACCTGGGGTGTTAAATTAAAGTATACCAATCAAATGAGTCATCAATTTGATATTTTGACTAGTCAAAAATGATGCAGAATGGTTCGCTTATTTATATGTTTTTTTTCTAGTTTCACCGATCACCTGGGGTGTTAAATTAAAGTATACCAATCAGCAGTAACTGTTATTCGAGCCTCCAATGCACCAGCTGCGACATGACCGGTTTTTTCGGGAAAACAAGCAATAATTTTCTTTGAAACGCTTCGTGAGTACACCACTTTTGTTGGTTTAGTTTCATTTTGGAACACCCATACAGATGATCGCTGTTTAGTTTCAGATTCATATGAATATGTCCATGTTTCGTCACATGTTACATTGTAATATACAGAATTTGAATGACCATGGTCTAATTTTTTAAGCATTTCCTTGCACGACTTGACACGTCCTTTTTTTGAGCTTCTGTCAGATTGTGAGGAGTCCAACGACTACAAATTTTTCGGACATTTAAATGCTGTTACAAAATGGTATGTACTTATTTCGCCGCAATGCCTAAGGATGCCTGTATCTCACTGCATGTTGGATGTCGAACTAATATTCTTTACGACAACAGAAGTGCATGGTCGACCCTCGCGTAAATCGTCATCAAAAGTAGATATTCCACGTTTAAATTCTGTAAACCATTGCTAGACCATGATTTTGGACGGCGCTTCATCACCAAACAACAATTTTAGTTTTTCCGCACATTGCTGTAGTGTTGAACCGTATCAAAGGTCATAAAAAATCATCACTCGAAAATCACGATTCGAAATATTCATTTTTTCACAAACTTACTACTTCTAAAATTCTACTGAAATGAAACTGCTCTGTTTACAATCAAACTGTCAGTTGTACTAATGTTATAAAAATTTATGACAATCGCAGAACCTTAGCATTGTAACGAGTACTTGATTCCGCGATTTTTGGTAGCCATCCTCGTACCAACGCCTAATTAACAGGATGAGCATCTGTTGGAATAAATGCAAGGTTTACTAACCTCTTAGATTTAATATATACCTCTGGAGATGTAAGCGATAGCCAGGTGTATGTCAGCAAAATCTGTAGCTATAGGGTGCGCTCTTAAGTACCGTTGCTTGGAAGTACTCTTATTATGATTGCAATGAAACTTGTAGGTAGAATTTGTTCGCAGGAGAAAATGGTGTAACAACTAGTTTCAGATGGTACTACTAATTGTCTACGTTTAATTAATATAAAACGCAGAAAGCTTTTAAGGCACGTTTTTTGTTTGTAGCGGAAATCCAATATCAAAGGTAACATCTAAGTTCTAGTTAGCTAAATGGTGTTCACGTTAAATTATGAGTAATAATATTTAAGGTACAATTTAGATAATTATGTGATTAGGTTTGTATCTATCTAATTTTTGATAACAAAATATATTATTCTGTTTGAACTTTTACTGTGTTCATAACAAAAGTTTTAAAAATGTAGTTTTTTTTCATTCCGATTCAATTAGTAGTACCGAACTTTGCAAATGGCGCTTAAACACGACGAGTTAGAAAAACTACGTTTTCTTAACATTAACCGTTCGGACAATTTAAGCTTTTAATCAAAATTCTGATTTTTGGATACATATACCTGAAATATGAGCGCTTCTAATAGCAATTCAGGAATTTTGAAAATGTTTACAGTTCTTTTTAAAATAAAGTAACAAAAATAAAATTATCAAAATCGTGCATCCAAAATGCTATGTGAATTATTGAAAATTTCTATATATAGATATCGAGTCAAATGTAGCCAAAAAACGTAGAAAGTTAAAAAAAAATTATGTCGCTAACTTCAATAAAACTAAAACAATAATCTATGTCAGGATGACATTTAAAACTTCATGTCAGATAGAGATTAATAGGCATAAATCCATGTTAACGTAAAAAAATTCCAAAGCCGCCCGCTTCTATAAAAATATCGATAATACAGCTTCAGCATTTTCAATTATATTACTTTAATTTTCACATTTATTTCGCTTTACATTACAAAACATTGTAAAGAAAATTTATGTAAAATTAAATTTTCTTTAAAAAAATTGCATGGAACATCATTAATCGATATGTTTAAGGCCTATTTCTAGGTATTTTTATGTCTTTGAAATATTCAGCTGTTTTAGAAATATTTGATAAAGCCGCCCGCTTCTATAAAATATCGATAATACAGCTTCAGCATTTTCAATTATATTACTTTAATTTTCACATTTATTTCGCTTTACATTAAAAACATTGTAAAGAAAATTTATGTAAAATTAAATTTTCTTTAAAAAATTGCATGGAACATCATTAATCGATACGTTTAAGGTCTATTTCTAGGTATTTTTATATCTTTGAAATATTCAGCTGTTTTAGAAATATTTGATAAAAGCCGCCCTTCTATAAAAATATCGATAATACAGCTTCAGCATTTTCAATTATATTACTTTAATTTTCACATTTATTTCGCTTTACATTACAAAACATTGTAAAGAAAATTTATGTAAAATTAAATTTTCTTTAAAAAAATTGCATGGAACATCATTAATCGATATGTTTAAGGCCTATTTCTAGGTATTTTTATGTCTTTGAAATATTCAGCTGTTTTAGAAATATTTGATAAAAGCCGCCCGCTTCTATAAAAATATCGATAATACAGCTTCAGCATTTTCAATTATATTACTTTAATTTTCACATTTATTTCGCTTTACATTACAAAACATTGTAAAGAAAATTTATGTAAAATTAAATTTTCTTTAAAAATTGCATGGAACATCATTAATCGATACGTTTAAGGTCTATTTCTAGGTATTTTATTCTTTGAAATATTCAGCTGTTTTAGAAATATTTGATAAAAGCCGCCCGCTTCTATAAAAATATCGATAATACAGCTTCAGCATTTTCAATTATATTACTTTAATTTTCACATTTATTTCGCTTTACATTAAAACATTGTAAAGAAAATTTATGTAAAATTAAATTTTCTTTAAAAAATTGCATGGAACATCATTAATCGATACGTTTAAGGTCTATTTCTAGGTATTTTTATATCTTTGAAATATTCAGCTGTTTTAGAAATATTTGATAAAAGCCGCCGCTTCTATAAAAATATCGATAATACAGCTTCAGCATTTTCAATTATATTACTTTAATTTTACATTTATTTCGCTTTACATTACAAAACATTGTAAAGAAAATTTATGTAAAATTAAATTTTCTTTAAAAAATTGCATGGAACATCATTAATCGATATGTTTAAGGCCTATTTCTAGGTATTTTTATGTCTTTGAAATATTCAGCTGTTTTAGAAATATTTGATAAAACCGCGCTTCTATAAAAATATCGATAATACAGCTTCAGCATTTTCAATTATATTACTTTAATTTTCACATTTATTTCGCTTTACATTACAAAACATTGTAAAGAAAATTTATGTAAAATTAAATTTTCTTTAAAAATTGCATGGAACATCATTAATCGATACGTTTAAGGTCTATTTCTAGGTAATTTTATATCTTTGAAATATTCAGCTGTTTTAGAAATATTTGATAAAAGCCGCCCGCTTCTATAAAAATATCGATAATACAGCTTCAGCATTTTCAATTATATTACTTTAATTTTCACATTTATTTCGCTTTACATTAAAACATTGTAAAGAAAATTTATGTAAAATTAAATTTTCTTTAAAAAATTGCATGGAACATCATTAATCGATATGTTTAAGGCCTATTTCTAGGTATTTTTATGTCTTTGAAATATTCAGCTGTTTTAGAAATATTTGATAAAAGCCGCCCGCTTCTATAAAAATATCGATAATACAGCTTCAGCATTTTCAATTATATTACTTTAATTTTCACATTTATTTCGCTTTACATTAAAACATTGTAAAGAAAATTTATGTAAAATTAAATTTTCTTTAAAAAATTGCATGGAACATCATTAATCGATACGTTTAAGGTCTATTTCTAGGTATTTTATATCTTTGAAATATTCAGCTGTTTTAGAAATATTTGATAAAAGCCGCCGCTTCTATAAAAATATCGATAATACAGCTTCAGCATTTTCAATTATATTACTTTAATTTTCACATTTATTTCGCTTTACATTACAAAACATTGTAAAGAAAATTTATGTAAAATTAAATTTTCTTTAAAAAATTGCATGGAACATCATTAATCGATATGTTTAAGGCCTATTTCTAGGTATTTTTATGTCTTTGAAATATTCAGCTGTTTTAGAAATATTTGATAAAAGCCGCCGCTTCTATAAAAATATCGATAATACAGCTTCAGCATTTTCAATTATATTACTTTAATTTTCACATTTATTTCGCTTTACATTACAAAACATTGTAAAGAAAATTTATGTAAAATTAAATTTTCTTTAAAAAAATTGCATGGAACATCATTAATCGATACGTTTAAGGTCTATTTCTAGGTATTTTTATATCTTTGAAATATTCAGCTGTTTTAGAAATATTTGATAAAAGCCGCCCGCTTCTATAAAAATATCGATAATACAGCTTCAGCATTTTCAATTATATTACTTTAATTTTCACATTTATTTCGCTTTACATTAAAAACATTGTAAAGAAAATTTATGTAAAATTAAATTTTCTTTAAAAAAATTGCATGGAACATCATTAATCGATACGTTTAAGGTCTATTTCTAGGTATTTTTATATCTTTGAAATATTCAGCTGTTTTAGAAATATTTGATAAAAGCCGCCCGCTTCTATAAAAATATCGATAATACAGCTTCAGCATTTTCAATTATATTACTTTAATTTTCACATTTATTTCGCTTTACATTACAAAACATTGTAAAGAAAATTTATGTAAAATTAAATTTTCTTTAAAAAAATTGCATGGAACATCATTAATCGATACGTTTAAGGTCTATTTCTAGGTATTTTTATATCTTTGAAATATTCAGCTGTTTTAGAAATATTTGATAAAAGCCGCCCGCTTCTATAAAAATATCGATAATACAGCTTCAGCATTTTCAATTATATTACTTTAATTTTTACATTTATTTCGCTTTACATTACAAAACATTGTAAAGAAAATTTATGTAAAATTAAATTTTCTTTAAAAAAATTGCATGGAACATCATTAATCGATATGTTTAACGTCTATTTCTAGGTATTTTTATATCTTTGAAATATTCAGCTGTTTTAGAAATATTTGATAAAAGCCAATAACTGATCCTAATAAACCCCTCTCTCCGCCGCTGGATTTCTCCAAAAATCTAATCAGCACTAAGTCAAATGAAAACAAGCTTAAATACAAAAATTTTAAGTTTGCGCACACGCGCACATACGCGGACAGATACGCGGACAGGTACACGGATAGACACAGACACACGGACATTCAGACATATAAATATGATGGCTGATCAAAGTTGTAAAATGAGCCAATAAGTCGATTTAGCGATAGTGAAAAAAAGTCGATTGCATAATCATCGTCCTAGTGGGACGCAAAATTTTCAACGGCGCAAAATGGCGTATAATTAGCGACTTGTCATATGAATTAAATTGTGTATGCGGAGTTAATGATATAAAAATAAATAAAATAATAGCTATTATTATAAGTTTTTGTTATGAACGAAAAGTTCAAAGGTAAATATGTAATTAAAAATTATTATTAATTTTATTAAATACATAAATGAGAAGTTTACCTCGAGTAGGATTTGAACTTACGACCTGTACTTTGCTAGAGTACCGCATAAAGATAAAATTTACATCGATTGGGGCTTGAACCTTGATGGCGCAGTTGGTTAGCGCGGTACTCTAGCAAAGGACAGGTCGTAGGTTCAAATCCTACTCGAGGTAAACTTTTTATTTATGTATTAAATAAAATTAATAATAATTTTTAAAATAATAGCTAGTTTATCTTTTGTCAATATTAGATCCTTTCAGATTTATTAATATACTGTCACTCCTGTTGAGGTAAGTTTATGCGATTTAAAAAAAAAAACTATATTTGGAAGGGGTTTTTTGTGTGTGCGCTGTTAGTTATGGAAAGCGATATAAATCTTTTGGCTTACGTTTAAATCGTCAGCTATATTAGTGAAACACACGGATTGTGTGTTTTGGCTTAATCCATCATACTTCTTCTATTGACAAAAGTAGTGCACTTGTATTTGTAATACTTATTTATTTGACTCTGTCATGTTATGAATTGTTGATCATTCTATTAGTAAAGATAATAATATCCTCTGTTGTTTTTCGTAAGTCTCGTGCCCACTTCGTTGTTTGAAAATAACGTAAACCGACGTCACGGTAACTAAAACAATTTTGGCAATGCCAAAGTACGGGGAAGCTATTGTGGGAGTACATCTGGGGGGATATTTTCTATATTTAACTGATAATTCACTTATTAATGACTATATGTTATCATTCTGTGTACGTTTTAACTTGAACAAGAAATATTCCACATCGCAAATAGGTGTAAATGTATCTGTAAGATCTGAATTTTAAATGAACTAACGTTATATCTTGTCTATTTTTAATAACAGTTACGAATATTAACCCGCACGCAAATTTTCCATTCAGTTTTATCTGAATATTAGGTAATCACCTACAATATTAAAAAGTTGTTAATTGAGAGTTATTATACTAATGTATAATGGAGTTCAAGGTGACTTTGTTGATGTTTTCAATGCTCGTGATTATTGTATATTCTAATTCATTTGTTTACATTGAAACGTGCTAAGTTTTGGCTGATATTCAAACATTTTGAGAATTGGGATGTCCTGTGACTATTACGCCATCTGACGTTGTTAACGCAACTTTTTAACTTTGTGTTTTTTGTTTTCAGCTTCTTGGTGAGACACTTCTCGCTTACATGGAGTTCCATTTGGATAGTGCAGAATATTGCCAGGCTCAACACAAATAAGCTACTGGATTTTAGACTATTCGTATAACAACTAAGTCATTGTCGCCATATTCCTTTAGTTACACTCTATTGTCCGTTGTACCTCATTCTGCAGTTAAGTAAGAGCAAGTAGGACTTAAAAGCCTGGATTACTTTTAACTGACTTATTTTTATTTTTAGTTAATCCTACAATCTACAATACATTGCTAAGCATATCAAGCAAGAATTTGTGTATACAATTCATCTGAACTGCAATTTAGATAAAAGATTATTATATTAAGTTATTAAAAGACTGAATAAGGAAATTAACATTGAATAATATATCTATATAAATTATTTAAATTATCGAATAATCAGTACATCTAAGTGCTATCTAGTATTCTTTGGTTTTACGATATTAAGTGTAATCTTCTAATTACTCGTCATTTCATTTTTGTTTATATATTGCAAGAAGCCAGCTTATTGAGCTCCTTGTGTGATACTGCATCAAATATTGTAAACACAAAACGTGTTATTCATTAGTGTCCTGTGAATCCATTTGAGCAACAATGCGTCAAAAGGACATCAGACCTGCTCCAGCAGAAATACAATATAAAGGATTTAAATTCCTCATTACAGACAGACCTTCAGATCAGAATATTTTAACATATATACAGGTAAGCTATCATTCAACAGTCATACTAATTACATTTTTTTTTGAAAATCTATGTGCATATATCGTATGTTTCAGTTTTTGGATAATTGTGATCATCTGTCCAGATGCCACAATAATAAAATTCATCTTTTAACAATCAATCTGTACATCCATCCATATTGTCACGTTTTTAAATACTGTAGGAGTAATTTCATGCTTGACTTTTGATTTTTTTGAAAAACTTTTGACAAGCTCACTTTTATTGATAGGTAAACATTTCGGACGTAATTTTTGGCAACTTTGGACCAATAATGAAATTATTGGCAAGTATTTTCACATTTTATTGCAACATTTTAAATGGTAAGTGCACTCCTTCTGGAAGAATGTGAAGAGTATGACGTCTTAATTCGTAGTCTTAATGTGATTATAGGATTTTGATTTATCAGTGTTTGTGTGAGATTTTCATCTCAAACAATATGTTGCCCCACATCTGTATAGCTTATGCAGAAGATTATGTTATTATGTTTGTACTTAACAGTAACAAAGTAAAGTAAACGATGATACTGTATACACAATCAAGGTTAGAGCTAATGTCAAAGTTAAACTCCACACTTTTCTAATGAACCTTTAATATTACAATTTGAAATACAATAACAATTTCAGTTATCATCTTCAATATATGTTAATGGTTTTAAAAAAATTAATTAAGATGTCAAATATATGAAATCTGAAAACGTAAATTAAGTTTGTTATAATAGTACCTGAAAAACTGAACTACGGAATCTAATTTTATTCTAGTAAAGATTAGCTAGATCTTCAAGAATGATAATGAAAAATGTCACAATAAAAAATGTTTAATCAAATTATAATTTCCAAAGTTGTAAACTGTAATTTTAAAGTGGTAAAAGTATTCACAGCCAAAGACTTAACATACCAATGAAATCTCTAGTTAATCATAACAAACCCAACAAAGAAATAATTTAAAGACTGTAACCGTTGTTATACAATGAAAACATGTTTAAATTTAATTTTAGCTCTACAACGTGCCCAAGATAAGGATGAACAGCATGGAGATCTTGAAAACGGTAAGAGATACGAAGGCGGTTAAATTAGAGAAAAGTTGTATAATTTAGGGCATGTTCACATGTAGTTTGCAAAAGTTTATTATTGTTTATCGTTTCCGAGATTTAAAACAAAATGCGATTTTTGGGTTTTTCTTTTTTCGTAATGCCTTCATTTATTTTAAAAGATTTTTAAAAACCAAAGGTACTTCTTCATTATCACTTTTTGAATTCTATTAGATGGCGTTTTCAAATTTTTATTCGACGTTTCGTCTCCGAGAAACCATCATCAACTTTATTTTTTTATATCGCCACAACCAACGAAACATCCTGTATTCGATAGTATTTTTTATTACGAATTTAACCAGGTATTACACATTATGGTTTTGAAGCTGAAAAATTCAGATTTTCATTTTTACATTTTTCATATATCAGTTAATATTAGAAGGCTTTGATAAAATAACACTGGTTTAATATTTTGTTGAAAACTGTTTAACATAGTTTATTGCGTTGAGATCGTTGTTGTTATGTGAATTGTACGTATTTTGAGTTGTTTTTATTGCCATTACTTCGTGGGTTGTTTTTTTTTTTTTGGTTTTATTTAGGTAATTTATAATTATAATTAATCAATAAGTGTATCTATGGAAAGATGAAATTTTACAAACAAAGAAAAGTGCAATATGTTGACAGGCTACATCTTGGGACCACAGAAATTGTGTAGTTACTGAGCTGATTTATTTGGATAAATATTCTGAGCTAAGGCAACCTGGTAAATTTTTTTTAGACGTTTGGAATCTAATGTAAAAGAATTTGGTTCTATCTTGTCAAAAACAATCTGATGACGAAAAAGCTAATATCGGTTTACAAGCGGTTGTTGAAAACCCTGAAATATCGGCAAGACAAATTGAACATCGTACTGGTATAGCAAATTCTACAGTACAATTCATTTTAAATAAGAATAAGTTTCATCCATATAAATTTCGAGTTTGCGAAGGTCTTAGATCAGTTGATCAGCAGCGGCGAGCAGATTTTTGGGAATTATATACTAGAAAATGTGACGAAGATCTAAATTTTCCTTTTAAAATAATTTGGTCTGATGAAAGCATGATAACCAACAATGGAATTTTCAACCGACGTAACAACATTATTGGGCAAAACAAAACCCATATTTAAAAAAAAATCAAGACATCAACATATCTTGATGCATAAGTAATGGCGTTTTTTGTTTTAAAAAAATATATATTTTACTACAAAAATTTACAACATATTAATCAATTATATATTCTCCATTATTATTAAAGACTTCCACCTAGCGTTCAACAAGTTTCTCGATACCTCTACAGTAAAAATCGTTCGGCCTTGACTAAAAAAAAACGATCCAACCAAGTCCGTAATTCCACGTCATTATTGAACGAAACACCTCTCGCAAACTGTTCGAAATCGGTGCATATCTGACAGAGCCAAATCAGGTGAATATGGAAGGTGCGGCAATACTTCCCAACCAAGCGTTTGAATTGCTCTCTTTGTCATATTAGCAATGTGAGGACGAGCGTTGTCGTGATGAAGAAGAAGGTCATGCTGCCGATGGGGCCATTTTTCCCGAATTGCTTCGTAGAGGCGATGCATTTGTTCAACATATAGAATTGACTGTTTGGTTACGCCCGAGCAATCCATAGTGAATTATACCTTCCCAGTCCCACTAAACGCATAACATCGTCTTTCAAGGGTGAAGATCTTGTTTCGCTCTAGGCATCGCTTTTTAATTGGGACTTAGCCACTGCTTTCTCTACTTCACATACAAACACCATTTCTCGTCGCCAGTAACGATTCGGTAGAGGAACCTCTGATTGTGACCATGAGTAGCACGATTCCGAGCGAGCAATCCAGCGGAAATTGTGGAATGTTGATTTTTATTGTTCTCGCTCAAAACATGAGTCACCCAAGCGCCAAGTTTCTGAACTTTTCCTAACGATTTCAGATGGCGCCATATCGTTGATTGGTCACATTTCATTTCCTGGGCCAACTTCCTAGTTGATTCGTGTGAATTTTCATGAAGAAGTTGATTCAATCGCTTTTCATCGAACCTAACAGGACGTCCTGAACGATCCATATCATTAAGTTCGAAAATTCTGCTTTTGAAACGTTTAAACCAGTTTTGCGCCGTCCTAACAGGCATTGTATCTTCACCATAAACATAGCAAATCTCACGAGCAGTTTCACTGGCTTTGGCACCTCGATTAAACGCAAAAATAACATAATGTCGGTAATGCTGTTTTTTGTCTACTTGACATTCCATTATAATAAGGTTAAACTTTGACAATTAAGATCAAAATACAAAAGCAGACACATTATATGACAGAACTACTAATTATCTGACAAGCTGAATATTGAGTAATCAAAATTTTGTTATTTCAGAGCCAAGTTTTAAATTAAAAAAAAAAAAAAAACTCCATTACTTATGCGTCAGCCTAATAGATTTGGATTTAATATGTGGGTGGGCATTTTGGAACGAAGAATAATAGGACCTTTTATTTATCATTACAATTTAAATGCCGAACGATATCTGAACTTGCTAAGGACTGGTTGGGAAAATGCCTAGGATGAATTACCTCTAGCACTTGTTAACAACTGTTGGTTTCAAGAAGATGATGCCCCAGCACATAACTCAAGAAATGTGCAGGGCTATCTGCCACTGCGGTTTACAGGAAAATGGATTGGAACTTACAGTGCAGTAGCCTGGCCAGCCCGATCACCCTATTTAACTCCGTTGGATTTTTTTCTGTGGGGTTACCGGAAAAACCAAGTGTATGATGGGAATTTTGAAAATGAAGAGCAGTTGTTAGTTTCGGTTATGGCAGCAGTTAATACAATTTCGACAGAAATGGTAGACCGTGTTTTAAATTCTTTAGTAAAAGAGAGCTTACCTAGAAAATGACGGCCACCTATTTGAACAGTTATTGTAATTATTTAACGTTAATTAAATATAGGTGTAAAAGATTGAGGTTGTTAAATTTACACATAAAAATATTATCAAATACTAATATTAACCCGACTTTTTCTTAAAATTTAGCCTCAAAGCTATAATGTGTAATACATGGTTAAATTCGTAACAAAAAATACTGTTGAATACAGCGTGTTTCGTTGGTTGCTGCGATATAAAAAAATAAAGTTAATGATGGTTTCTCGGAGACGAAACGTCGAATAAAAAATTTTAAAACGCCATCTAATAGAATTGAAAAAGTGACAATAACCTTTGGTTTTTAAAAATCTTTTAAAATAAATGAAGGAATTATGAAAAAAGAAAAACCCAAAAATCGCATTTGTTTTAAATCTCGGAAACCATAAACAATAATGAACTTTTGCAAACTACATCTGAATAAGGCCTAAATTATACAACTTTTTTCTAATTTAACCGCCTTCGTACATATGTCTTACAGTTTTCAAGATCCCCATGCTGTTCATCTTTATCTTGGGCACGTATATGTTATATCGATGCAATACTTAATCTATGTCAAGGTCTAAGAAAGACACAGCACAAAACCTTTATTATCATTCGCCATTCAATATTACTGTTTTTTTATAAATAAATGTTCTTAGAAGAGCGCTTCACTCTTCTATTTTTAAACTTAAGTCCCATACAATGTATATACTTAAGGCTGTTCTGCCGCTTTTTGTTCGACCGAAGTTGAGAGGTCCCTCATCCATTTCATAAAATAATTCTACACGTAACATTCGTTGTATTCCAATAAAGACAGTTCTACGTCAAATAATTTCGTTGGTGTTTTTCCTATGGTAATTTATAGCAGACTTGATTCCCACTCGCAACTTTAAAATTCTGTTACTCAAAATATTTCTTAATCCTGGACTTACGAGTTTATTTTTCGAACTGGATTTTTTTTGACAGCTCGCGTAAATGTATACAATAATTTCTGAGAAGATGGTTGATACATTCTGCTTTGCGGACCATTGTTTTTCCATAAGATCTCTGTAACACCTCTATCTCCATCACCAATAACTCTCATATATTTCAATTTGTGCATTCTTACACTATTACGGAATCCTTCTAAAATTACTTCAGATTCCATGGATGAACCATCCCAGTTTTTCGAACATTTATGAGGTTGAAGTTGATGTTTTTGGTCAAAGCTTGACACACATAGGGCAGTATTTACTTTTAGAATACTTTAGTAATTTAGAAACATGAAGAAGAAGCACTAAATGAGTTTTTAGATTTTATAAATGGTATTCTTCTAAGCATTCAGTTTACTACGGAAAACGAATCTAATGGAAGTTTACCATTCTTAGATATATTAATTTCTAAAGTAAACAATTTATCTTCATATATTATCAAATCACAATCCCTGTCAAAAAATTAGTGTAATCAAAGGTCTAATGGATCGAGCTAAACGAATTCATGACCCAGAATTTTTAGAAGATTAGTTCGATCAGTTGAAATCATCACTACAAGTGTAGTTGAGTTGATTGGGCTATTTTCACAGTTTTTGCTTTTTCATCGCGACGTTTTGGAAGCAGACTCTGCTTTGTCATCAGCCTTAATTCTGAGAACGACTGTTTCCGCACTTGAGTCAATTTCATGTGATACAATTTTTCCCAAGCACTTGACTACTCTCAGTTTTGAATCTTGGTACCTTCACTTACAAGTCTGACACCTTTAACGCTGAGCCACTGAGTAATTTAATATTTTATTTCTGGAATATATATATATATTTATATATATATATATATATATATATATATATATATATATATATATATATATATATATATATATATATATATATATATATATAAAAGAGAAGGTATTTGAACGAATCTCACTTCAACGATGACATGGTCATAATAATAGGTTCATTACGAATTATAATAATTTTAAATGTACACACATTAAAAGATTGCCTCGAGTGGGACTTGAACCCAGGACCACTACTTTGGTGGAGTAGGGCTCTTCTATCTGAGCTAGCGAGGGAGTCAGATCCACTTGATTCAATCCTAAACTGTATCACCTTAGTAGTTAGATGTTATATAATTCTTAATTTTAAGTAACTAGTCACTTTTGTGGCAAGGTGTTTGTAAGCTTCAACTTTTCAAGTGTCGTGAAAACCCACAAGACTGGAATATAGAATTATTTGCTATAGGCAGGTAGTTAATATAAATTAAAGAGAGAAGGTATTTGAAACGAATCTGAGTTCAACCATGAAAGGTCATAACAGTATACCGGGTGGTGAATGGTCGGGCGCACCATAGGAAATCCAATGGGAAATCATAAACTCTCAAATTCCTGCTTCCCTAATTATTTTATGTAAAAACTCTACAGGAACTTTTCTTTAAAAAATGTAATTCTCTCTCAGATGAAACTCTTCCAAATATATTACAGCATACGCTAATTTAAAAAATTGCAAAAATTATGTACGAGTCCTGCACAGCATTGGGACAGCAATGAAATGTAAGGAGGACATTACCTTTCAAAATTATTATAAATATTGTCATGTTGTCGGTCTATTAGTCATAACAATAGATTTAAACAATGTACACCGTTTCAGAAAGAGTAGAAATTGTAAAATGTTTTATTCCGACAATAGCATGTGTACAGTAAGTGCCTTATTTAGCGCAAAATATCCAAACCGCCCGATTCCAAGCCATACTACCTACAGTTACAGAATTATTACCAAATTTGAAAATAGTGGAAAGGTGCTTCCTTTGTGTAAATGCGCCAAAAATTATGAAGCCAATATTCAAAGAAAAGTGTTGCAAAATGAAAATACTACAAATGTATTAACTGCAGTCGTTGAAAATCCTGGTATAAGTTTTCGAGAAGTTGCGAACCAGTGCATGATAAACCACATTGAAAATTTTGAAAAGAATAATTTTCATTCATACAAACTTCAGTGTCATCAGGAGTTGTTTGAGGAGGAATTGTGAAGAAGAGCAACAGTTTTGTTATGATATGCTGGAGAAGGCTAATCTAGACCGACGATTTTTAAAGAACATTTGTTTTACGGATGAGTACGTTTCCGTTAAGTAATGAACCAAACGTGCAAAATTATAGGATTTGGTCAACAAAAAGGCATGAAATTGTTGTTGAAAGCCGATCTCAATATCGTCAAAAAATTAATGTTTGGGTAGGAATATTCTGACAACATATTATTGCACCATTTTTTTATGATTTTGTATGATGGATGGTTGCCCTTCTCAGAACAGCCGAGAAGTTAAAGACTATTAAATAATTGTTTTAACAACTGTGTAATCAGACCAAATTGTGGAATTAAGTTTCCTCCAAGATCTAGAAGTCTTGCCCCAAATGTCTAGTATCCCTAGGAACATGTAAAATTTATAATTTGTAATTGGTAATTATTATTGATATTTATACTAGGATTTTCAACAACTGCAGTGAATACATTTGTAGTATTTTCATTTTTAAACACATTTCTTTGAATGTTAGCTACACAATTTTTGTTACAATTACACAAAAGAAGCAACGTTCCACCATTTTCAAATTGGATAGTAATTCTTCTAATAAATAATTATAATAATAGTCGAGTTGCTTTGGTATGTGTGAATCCTTGCGATATTGCAGGCTCACATTTCATTAATATGAGTAATTTGATTGTAATCTTATTATATTTAGAATTTACATCAGTTCTACATACATAAAGACAAAATTTACATCGTTTGGGGCTTGAATCTCGATGGTGCAGTTGGTTAGCGCGGTACTCTAGCAAAGTACAGGTCGTAGGTTCGAATCCTACTCGAGGTAACTTTTTATTTATGTATTTAATAAAATTAATAATAATTTTTAATTACTTTCCAATAAATAGTTTTGATTAATTTTTCAGTCAATGAAATCTACTTTATTTATTAACCATTTGTTGATTCATTGATGTTTTGATGGTTTGACGTTTGAAAGATTGTGTCATTTTGACATTTCATTGCTGTCTTGATGCTGTGCAGGAATGGTCCATAATTTTTGCAAATTTTGAATTAGCATAAGCTGTAAAATTTTTTTATTCACTATTAGTTTGTAACATACTGTTTTTTTCACCATTTAAACGTTGAAAAGTGAATGATTATACAGTAATGAGATGAAGCGGTCAGTAATGGACCACTTTCCAACCTGTGGGAGCTACTATCGATTTAAACTATCAATGTCAAATTGACAACTTGCCAATTTTAATAAAGAGTCAAGAGTGTGCAACCATTTTTTCTCATGTGCGTAGATGGTGAGTGAACATAAGGGATAGGTGGAAACAAACAACATGTTTTCTTTAATAAGCATATTTAATAAGTGAATTATTGATAACAAGTAACGACAAAACTAATAGAAAAATAGTAAGCATAACATTTATGACTTCCAAAATTTTTTGATTTGAACTGTATAATGTTGCTTGTTCTTTAATTGTGAATAAACCCGTATACAAACCACGCCAAAAGTACAATTCTCTTGTATCGAGAACTAGTTCATCTCGAGCCTTCGCCTCTCTCTGAACTATACTTCTCTTGACAAGAATGGAACACTTTCCACCTCGGTATTTAATATACTATTATTAGTTTCATCTGACTGAGAATTCCATTCTTTAAAGAAAAGTTCCTGTAGAGTGTTTCCCTAAAATAATTAGGGAAGCAAGAATTCGAGAGTGTATGATTTCCCATTGGATTCCCTATGATGCGTCCAACCATTCACCATCCGGTTTACACTACGAATTGTAATAACTTTTATAGTAAAAGATTACCTTGAGTGGTACTTCAACCCAGGACCACTACTTTGCTAGAGTAGGGCTCTTCCATCTGAGCTGTCGAGGGAGCTAGTTCCACTTGATTTAATCCTAAACTGTGTGTACCTTAGTAGTTTGATGTTATATAATTCTTTATTTCAAGTACCAGTCACTAGTAAGGTCCATACAGTATTGAATCGAGTGGAACTAGCTCTCGCAATAGCTCAGATGGAAGAACTCTACTCTAGCAAAGTAGTGGTCATGGGTTCAAGTCCCCCTCAAGGCAATCTTTTACTGTATGTACATTAAAAGTTATTATAATTCGTAATGTATCTACTATTATGACCTTGTCATCGTCGAACTTAGATTAATTTCAAATACCTTTTCTCTTTAATTTATATTAATTACCTGCCTATCAAATAATTCTATATTCCAGTCTTGCGGGTTCGTACGAAACTTGAAAAATTAAAGCTTTCAAACACCTTGTCACAAAAGTTACTGGTTACTTAAAAAAAATAAATAAATATATATATATATATATATATATATATATATATATATATCTGTGTATATATAACAGTTTAGGTGTAGGGCATGTTACATGAAATGTACTTAGAATTTGAAGCAGAATTCAAAATGAAATAAAAATACGTGTTTCCATTGGAAAATGAAGTTTGTTGTAATTCGGTTTTGGGTTACCCTGTAGACATAAGTATGTACTTCCGTAAACTATATTGACAGCTATAACAGTCAGTTTTCGTTTCATTGAAATATTTTTGTTCGTTACAAAGTTAGAGGGTGGTCAAGTCGGTTTGAGACTATATATATATATATATATATATATATATATATATACCTCGTCAAGATTCTCCGAATTCCTCTAGTCTGTCATGTCAAAAATTCAAATTATTATTATCCACTTTTAATGGCAATTGTAGTTCTTTTATAGTTTTATGGAACATCTGTGGGACGTTTTTCCTTTGTTAGTGGGGCGGGGGAGAGATGGTAGTCCAGGAAAGCCAGTTACTAACTAACACTGTATTGAGTTGGTTTATTGTGGGTAACACAGATTTATCATGCAGATATTTGTACATTTTTTTTTACCTGTGAGGCGCCCTTAGATGTGGCTATAAAAAAGCTCGGGAAAGTGAAGAAATTCCAGCTGAAGTTTTTCCTTCAGATTAGGACATTTTATGTAAAAACTATATACTGACACAAATTATTTAATTTTATTTTAAATGGTAGATATATTGTATCATTATCCAATTAAATCCCCAATTTGTTAGATCAAAATATATTGCTCTTCAATGCTTTCGTACTTTAGAAAAGCATTTAACAAAAAATCCCTATTCGGAATTTATGACCTAGGTCATATGTGTTTGGATCTATCTAAGGAAGGATCCTTCAATGGTCAAGAATATTTTATTCCACATTTTTGCATTTTTAAACCAGTAGTGCCATAACAAAATTAAGAGTTGTTCAATGCTAATGCTAAAGACACTAATAGGTTTTCACTAAATGATACTTTATTAATTGGCACTAAGCTTCAAGAAAATATATTTTCTTTATTGTTAAAGTTTCAATTTCATGATGTAGTGCTATATTAAGCAGATGTATTGTCAAATTTCAGTAAAAGAGTACTATAGAAGGTATCAAAAAATACTGTGGCCTTTTAATTTTGAACACAGTTAATTATTGCGTGTCGACTTCTCCATTTCTGGCCTTGCTCACTATGGCCGAAATAGCAGCGGAACGCAAAACAAACTATCCTAATGCTTTTCAGGTTTTAATATCAGATTCATTCGTGAATGGCTTGAGAATGGAGTAAGATTCTATTGAGTCCGCTTTTTGCGTCCAGCCAGATCTTAATCAATTATTGGGTAGGGCTGGACTGGAATTACGTAAATGAGCGTCCAATCGCTCAACTATTCTTCAAGCAGTGTCTTCTTCAGACTGTCATTCATTAATTCCAATTGTGGTATAAAAAATTTAGGTTTAACGCGTTTTTTTTTAAAACTAGACAAATTTTCATACACTTGCATTCCAAAAAATAATATACCCACAGAAGTAGGTATCCTCTCGGAGATGTGATGTATTTTCGATTATTGAGTAAATATGAAGCTATGTTTTTAGTTTGTACAAAATCTAAGGTATCTCTTTTAAAAAGAATGTCTGTTCCACGTTTGGAACTTTGTGGGGCGGTGCTTTTCTCAAATTTAATCTCATTAGTGGTTGCTCTCCTCATAGATGGAACACTTTTGTGAGTAACCGTCCTACACATACCTATGCAATCAAAAATTTCTGAAAATATTTGGCAATATATTTCCACTAAGGAAAAGTCATTAGATTTTGCATCTCAAGGTTTATTACCCACCGATTTAATAAATCACTCTTAATGACTACATTCTTGTTACGATAAAGTTGATATTAGCGATTGTTACGAAGACCACTTTCCTTTCTATCGTCTCGGTACTTTTTCAGAAATATGTAATCTACTTACAAAATCTTTGAATTTTGGTAAAACTACGAGAATAATAGCCTATTGATTGAGATTTATTTTTAATTGCAAAATTTCCAAAAATAAATGAGCTAATAATGTTCTTTCAATCTTAGTAAAACAGACAAGCTGAGTATTTTTTTTGAGGATATTAGATTCCGTAGTTCACTTTTTCATATACGTTCCCTGACTATTACAGCAGGCTTATATTTGGGTTTACAGATTTCATATAATTATTTGACATCTTAATTAATTTTTTAAAAACTTACAATTTATTGAATATGATGAACTGTAATTATTATTGAAACGTTGGAATTTGCAAAAAATTAATCAAACTACATGAATGTAATCATGTAGTTTGATTAATTTTTTGCCTTAAAGTTAAGTATTTTAATTACGAGTGATAATCGTAAAAGTTCACATTTTCATAATTTAAAAATTAAATTGTCTACCACATTTGAAACTATAAGCTATCACAATTTCATAATAAATACTTATCGTTTTGGATTAAAGTATCAAACAAATTTATAAAATATGAAAACGCAGAGCGTGTCTATAACGATTAAGGGAATGTATTTCAAAATCTACTGTTGAATTGTTATGCAAGAAGAAAATCTATTAAACAGGTTTTTAGCATTTTGTAAAAATAAACATGGTACGTTTTAATTTAGTTTTTGTAAGTTTAGGTTTTTCTTGCTGTGTAATATTGATATAAATGATTTTCCAAATATGTATAATCATCACAGTATTGCAATGATAACATAATGTGGCAAGTTTCAATATGTAGCGTAGTAAAAGAAGACGTTTGACCTCGCAAAATTCCAAAAATGAATGTAACTTTGGAATTTCGTTAAAATTTTGATTTTTGGTGTTCTAGCTTTTTAATTATCGAAAATAAATAAAAAATGTTTAAAAGAAACATTAACCAACGTGGGAGGTGTTAATTTATACAACAAGTGATCAATAAGGAAAGAGCTTTAACTGATTTCAGTCATGTATGTGAAAATAGGTGATTAATAATCATAATTAACGTCCTTCTGCCGTTTATGGACTTTATTTATCGTGATCGATTTTCTATTATATAGGAGTACATATATGAAATTACCATGGATCGCTAGAGAAAGTAACTAGAGTAATTACGAAGTTACTTTCTTATCGTGAACTTATATTTGGAATGAACAACAGTAATTCCCTTTTTGTTTCTAACCTAATTCTAACTGCAAATGTGATTAATAGAGAAAGGATTTCATCTGAGTTCGGTAATTAGTAGGGATATCTAATCTAGTGACGGAAATGTTATTTTGTTTTTTTATAGGAGGGTAAGTATATTTTTTTTTATTTGTTTTACACAAGTACGTATAAAACTAATTAAGAACATTGTCTTTTTCCAAGTTTACTATCACATTTAAGCAACGACTTCCCACATTTGAAAGACTGTTACAGTAGAATATCCTCTTAACGTATTAAGACTTGCAAATACTAATGTTTTCAATTTGCATTGAAATGGCAGTGATATTGCAGTAATGTATGTGTGAAGTGGTCATGTTATCTAATTATGTTATCCACTATATACTGCTTTTTGTATTTGTATTGCTTAGCAAGGTGTAAAGATCTATCTTCAAATCTGTCTTGGAAAATGTTAGCCATTTCTGTAGCTCTTCATTTCTCCATGCAGAAGATGGTATTTTTTTTCTACACGTGAATGGTTAGCAGCGTTGTCCATAACAATTAAAGATGAACCCTATAGGTTTAGTAATAGCTGATCTTTCAACCATTTGTCGCGTCTACATTGTGATAATCATACGATTTTGAGTTTGCTGCGCATATTAAGCTGCTATTCTTAATAAAACGTCTGTATTTCTACCGTGCAGGATTATAAACCTTTTTAATGCATCATTTGTCATGACCTTTTTTTTGATCATCTAGCAAACACCCATGTTTCATCAAGACAATCACTGGTAGAGGCGATGACGAGTTCATATTATGCACATATTGCTTTAAAAATTTAACCTTTGGGGAAGCAACACTCATTTTTTGCAAAGCGCTCGCCGATTACAACATTTTTAGAATTCGATACCAATATTAAATATTTTAGCTATGGTAGGCCGAGATGTTATTATCAATTCCTTCTTCTATTACTTTTTTGAGTGTTTCTAATGCAGCCATTTCTTTCTCGGTATAGTTCGAAAAAACTATATCTGATATTGTATGTTATAGAAGTTCAGATATATCGTCTGTTTTAATCTTCTAACGTTTCGGTAATGGAAAGTTTTTTTATGGCTCTCAATTAGGTTTTCTATGTGGACACACTGATATTTAAAGCTTCCCCTTCCTTGTGCCTCTTCAACATGGCGCAACGGTCTAAAACTATATTTCTTTTGGCAAAAATACTCGTACACGTTAGATATCAGCTCCTGACATCATTCATTTAATAATTTTTCAAATAAATTGAAATCGAAAAAGTGTATCCATCAATTCCTCTTGAATTTATTAGGAATATAACTACTAATCTTATTCTAATTACATTATTGAAATTACATGAAATCTTTTCCCTATTAATCACGTTGATATTTGCAGTTAAGTAGAATATTTTGGCATAATTAAGAAATTTTCGAATTATTACAAAGGGAGGATCGCTATTATTTTGAAAATATGAATTCACAATAAGAAATAGTAATTCCTTTAATTACTTTCTTTAGCGACCCATACAAATTCTATATATGTACTTGTATATATAGAAAATCAACTGCCATATATAAAGACGTTCATGAGCGACAAGAAGACGTTAATTATACTTAATAATCACCTATACTCGCATACATAATTCAAATCACATTAAAGGACTTCTTTGTTAATCACTATTCCATATGTGTGTATAAATTGACGCTTTCCTTTTAATGATGCATTTTAATGTGCAATTCTGTATCCACTTAAAAACAAGTAAAACACTTAAGAAAGCCATTACCTTACGCTTTTATGTGGATCTTTTCCATGTCGCGCCAAACATACCTTACCCTACTTTATCTCTTTGTAGCATAGATATTCCAATTTAAACTATGATGCATGCATGCTATAGTACGACTTTAGTTTTATCAAAATACCCAACCTGTGGTAAAGATTTGGCGTACATTTGGGATTTATAATTAATTGAATCTAGCAGTGGTCGAATTTTACGTTTATCTTGCGCTTTATCAGTATTGTTATCACTGAAGTGGAGGGAGATGTTTAAAAATTCTATATGTCTTGCGAAGTAACTCTAGAAAGCTTATAATAACTTTAGAAATTGTTGCATTGTGGACATCTTCTTTTGAGTGCCAATACATTTTTCGTTGCTACATTTCATTGAACCTCGAAACAAGCAAAACTGTGCTCAATAGTTAACGATGAACTTATTATCTCCGTATTTGTGTTTTGCATATTTTTCACTCTCATTATAAATATGAGACTTTACGCTCTGTGTATCTTTACTTTCGTGTTCCTTAACAAGCCCATTGAGCTTACTTCTTACACAACCTTACTTTGAGTCATTAAGAAGCAAATACCCAGTGACATTACTCAATCAACAAATTAAAAACGCTAACATTTTTTTCTCTTCAATTTGAAATACGCGCAACAGTTTAAAAATGAAAATCTTATCCATAAAGTGGTTCCAAAGCTAAAATATTTTTTACCTCGTAAGCGTGCTACAATCGATGTTACTTTATATTTGCAAACACGGCGACGTAACCATCTTTATTTAAACTAGTAATGATATACAGGGTCCGCCAGTGAAGCGAGAAATTTTGAAGTACCTAATTTTTATTATCAAAACTTTTCTTTACAGGTTTGATTAGAGGAACGTATGCCATTTTATGTCTTAAAAATAATTCCGCTCAAGTGAGAGCCATTTTTGTTCAAACTAGATTGAAAATTTTGTATTACTCGGCGGAGCCGGACAGGTTGAATTTGCTAAATTTCTTGTGTAATGTTTCTGCTAATTCCGGTAAGGTTTGTGGTCTATTACTGTATACCCTGCTCTTCAGAAATCCCCAAAGAAAAAAATCACATGCTGAAAGATCAGGGGATCTTGCGGCCCACGAAATGTTTGGAAATGAGTCGGCCCGGGAAAAGTTCCCTTAAAGCAGTCATAGACACGCGAGCAGTATGACTTGTAGCCCCGTCCTGCTGAAAATAATTGTTGTCCGGAAACCTAGGTAACTCTTCCGTCACAAATGTTCTGATCATGTGTGTGTAGCGGTTTGCCGTAACAGTTATGGTGTGTCCTCTATCGTCTTGGAAAAAATATGGCCCAATAATTCCAGATGATGAAACCACACTTTAAGTTTCGTACTATATAATGGCTTTTGGTGTATCTCTCCTGGGTTTTCGCCATTCCAATAGCGACTATTCTGCTTGTTTACATATCCGTTTAAATGGAAAGGTGCTTCATCTGACATAAACATATGGTGAATAAATTTTTCATCATCATGTACACGTCGCAATATTTTTTCGCTGAAAATCCTGCGAGCAAGCATATCACCATTTTTCAACTCTTGGGCGACTTGAATTTTGTAAGGGTGGAAAGATAAGTCTTAATGTAAAATTCGTCGTAACGATGTGTCGCTAATGTTTAGTGCAGAAGCATGTCAAACAATGATCAAGTCATGGAAACATTGACTTTTGGCAAAAAAAAGTTTGGCCGCAAAATCTCTTGATCTTTCGGCATGCATTTTTTTTGCGGATTTCTGAAGAGCAATAGACCACAAACCTTACCGGAATTAGCTTCGAACATCAAACTAGAAATTGAGCGAATTCAACCTGTCCTGCTCCGTCGAATAACTTAAAATGTTCAGTCTAAGTTAGAAGAGTGTTTACAAAGACATGGTTCCCATTTGAGTGGAATTATTTTTAAGACATACAATGGCATACTTTCCTCTACTCAAACCTGTAAAAAAATAAAAATTTTCTGAAAAAATTGGGTGCTTCAAAATTTCCCGCTTCACTGGCGGACCCTGTATTTGATTACATTTTGGAAACCTATTCAAAGTAAGGACAAAGAAATCCAACTCGAAAAAAAAAATTTAATTTTGATTGACAAGACGATTTCGGAAAGGTAGAAATTACGTCTTAAAAAAGCAATACAGCTGTATAGGTTTATTTCATATACAATAACGTAACTATGTCGGAAAAAAAACTCATGCATTTCTGTTTTCACATATTTATCCTTGTAATTGTAAATTTTAATACTTACGTTATTTATGCCTAACCAGTAAGTCAACCTTTGGAATTTTAAGTAAAATGACACGTAACCAAACCGCAAATGACGCAGTATACTTATTTTTCGACAGCTCCGCGATAATGCTTGGAATTAGAAAAACCTTTACCATGACGTAACACATCATGAATTTTTACTTTAATGCAATATATATATATATATATATATATATATATATATATATATATATATATATATCACACAGGTGTGGCATTAGTACGACAAAATCAAGTTGCGGCTAAACTGTGCACAGTAGAAAAAAATGTTTTATACAAAAGTTGCTTGAATTCAAGCACGCTATATATAGAGTATTTTGTTACAATTTCAAACAGAAGGGTTTCGCTATATTTTATTTCAAAGCCGACTGAGATATTAACAAAAATAGTACTTCTGGAGACAAAATCAAATTAGATCTAGTAGTTCATGAAACAAGCGTAAGAATCACATTATAACACAAGTGAAAGTTATGTAAATAAAACAACAGAATTACACAAGAGTACTACACAACGTGGAAATAAATTTAACCTATTAAATGTTCAAACTGTGCACCGTTGACTTCTTGACAGTGAGCTATTCTGTTCATAAATTTCCTTGTAACATTGGCTATTACTTCGGTTGAGATTTGTCGAGTCTCCTGGAGTATTCTATCGGTCAGTTCTTGCAAGGTGTTTGGTGAAAATAAACTTTCGACTTCAAATAACCCCATAGAAAATAGTATAAAAGAGTCAGATCGGGGGATCGTGCAGGCCATTCTTCTTCTAATCCATTTTTGGTGAAATGACGTATCTAAGTGATAGCGGACAACGAATGGGGTGGTGCCCCGTCCTGTTGAAACCAAATATTATTTGGAAGGTGTCGATTTTTCTCTAATGCCGGAATCACTTCAGTATCTAAAAGTTCTAAATACCTATTGGCACTTAAAGTGTCTTCTAAAAAGAAGGGTCCAACATTTCTATTTTTAAAAATACCGTCCCAAACGTTCAATTTTTGGACACGTTGCGTATGAGCCTTTTGCACCCAGTAGGCGTTAGTTTGTGACCAGTAGCGGCAGTTATGCCGATTAACTGTACCGTTTAAACAAAGCGTTGCCTCGTCTGAAAACATTATATTTCTTATAAAATTATTGTCACGATTGCAAATATCCATGACAGTTTCACAAAATTCCAACCGTCTGTCGAAATCGTCGTCGGACAGTTCTTGAACAAGACGTATTTTGTATGGATGGGATTTATCTTTTTTTAATATTCAGTCAACTGAATGATGGCTAATTTCGTAAATATTAGCGAGCTCATTAGTAGACAAATGATGACTCTCTTCTAAAGATAGCGCAATATTTTGAGCTACTTCGTCGTTTGTAGCAGTTTTTGATCGTCCACTTTTTGGTAAATTGCCGACTGTGCCACTTCTATTATATCTTTGTAAAGTTTTTGTAACAACTGAACGTGATATTTATCGATTTGGATGAATATTATTAAAAATATTATAAACTTCTTGATGCGTTCTTTTTCTGTCGCCAAAGTCAATCATCATTAATATTTCTATTCTTTCTCTTTCATTTAATTCGGGCATTTTGCGTTTTAGTTAAAACAATGTTTACTTAATTTGACAACTACTGTCACTGGCACATTAAGTTTTATAAACTACTAGATCTAGTTTAATTTTGTCTCCAGAAGTACTATTTTTGTTAATATCTCAGTCGGCTTTGAAATAAAATGTAGCGAAACTCATATGTTTGAAATCGTAATACAATATTCTATACAAATTTAAAATAACATACGGGGTGTGTCTTTAAAAAATTTAAAGTATTACTTCCGGTTAAACCGGAAGCTCAAAATCGTTAACAAATGCATAATTTATTGCTATATGTAACTTCCAAATTTCATATTAATATCTCTAAAACTCCAGAGATATTTACTTGGTTCCACATTTGCCCATTACTGTGTCTATATATATATATATATATATATATATATATATATATATATATATATATATATATATATATATTGAATTGGTGTTTCGTTGCTGGCCCGCGTTGGTGTTGTAGTAGTCCCTAAGAGACTGTTTACTCAACGTTGCCGAGTCGGAACACTATAACACAGAACCTCAATCAAAAGAAGTCAGTTCAATACGAGTAACACGAAGTGGCAGCCGAAAGTTAAACATATCCTGAAATACCTATTCAACACATGGAGTACGCGAAAATTTAAAATTCAACATACATATACACACACACACACACAGATATATATATATATATATATATATATATATATATATATATATATATATATATATATAATATAATGATATAATATTTCGATTGTATTTTCTTATTATATGATATATTATAATTTCAGGTATTTGATCTATTTTAAATTAATCCTTTTTATTGATTATAAACTTCTTCAGTAGCTATAAATTGTTATGAACATAAGATAATAATAACAAAAAGGGAATACTTACTGTTAATGAATTTATATAATGTGAATTAATAACATTAAAATTAAGAAAATTTAAAATTGAACATTGACATTAGTGAAAAATCAAAATTTTTTGAAATTAGCTTGGCTGATTATTAGTATCTAAAGAAATTAAAAAAGAATACATTTTTCTTAAATTACCAACATCAGGTTTTTTATTAATATTATTTTTTTCTTTTTGAATTTCTACCATCTCAAGGAACAATCTCTTATGTACGTTCTTTTCAAAATGTAAAATTTGTGTTATGTTACTAAAATCAACTAAGTGTTTATTATTAATAACATGGTCAGTTAATGCACAAGAATTTTCTCTAAGTAAATTACAGTCACTTATGTTTAGCCAGTCTTTGTTTTAGTAAATTTTTTGTTTGTCCAATATAATGTTTATTGCAACCAATACAAGGAATTCTGTATACAACATTAGAAGCAAATATTACTGAATCACTATCTTTTAATTTTGGGTTGTAACATTTTTTTGTGCTATTTTAAAATTTTTTTCATTTGTGAAAACTTATTAATTTTGGAGTTTATTCCGGAATTAATAGAAGTGATCTGAAAATAAAATTTGGTACTGTATCATTTAAATTAGTCGATACATTAATAGAACTGTCAGAATTTGGTGAATCAAAGAGTAATTTAGTAAGCAATCAAGTAGGATAAGGATTGTTGGATAATATATTACGAAGTGTTTTATGGTTATCGTTTATTAAGGAAGGATGACAAATTTTAATTATTATACTTTTTTTTTCATTTTGTAAGGGTGGTAATATCACTGGTCAACACTGGTTTTGATGCCGAGGAGCTGTTAATTTGTTTTGAGTCTGGTACCTCAACTGATTGTATTAGTACCAACCATTTTGATTTCCTACGTGTAGTTTACTAGATTTTGACTTTGATAGAAAAAAAAAACAATTTCTCTTTAAGAAACAGAATTTATTCCGTTATTCTATGTTATTCTATACAAAGAAACCTCCTTTTTCGTAGTAGGATAGTGACGTTGTATGCCCCAACAATAATCAGCCATTATGTGTTGATTCCATCTCCTCCATAGTTTTTAGGTCCTGGTGGAACCGCTCTCCTTGTTCTTCACTATAGGATCCAAGATTCTCTGGGAATCAGTCAAGGTAACTGTGGAGGAAATGTATTTTGATAGACATGTGACATCCTAAATTTTTGAAGTTCTCTAACATGTCATTTACAATTACAGAATAGTTACTGGACTTGTGATTTCCGAGAAAGTTCTTAGTAACCTCAACAAACGAAGTCCACGCCAATCGTTCTAAGTCATTCATTAAATGTATGAAATCAGGATCTCTTATCAATTGTCTGATTTGTGGGCCATTAATGCCCGCTTTTATCTTTTCTGTGCTCAGACCAGGAAAATTTTGCATTATATAGGCAAAACATTGCTTATTTTTGTCTAGCGCCTTTACAAATTGCTTCATAAGGCCTAGCTTTATGTGCAAGGGGGGGGGGGCAGTATAATTTTATCCCTTGAAACCAAAGGTATATTTATGATATTCGGGTGACCCACTGCTATTGCTTCACGTCCAGGTCAATTTGTTTTTAGCCAGTGTTCATGTTTGGCACGGCTGTTCCACAGGCATAAAAAAAATGGGTATTTAGTATATCCACTCTGCTGTCCCAGCAAGAAGTTCACCATTTTTAGGTCAACACAAATACTCCATTGGTGTTCTTTATGTTTTATTTTATCTAGCACAAGTGAAATAGTTTGGTAGATAGAATGTCACTTTAATACCTGAAGCCAGCAAGTTTTTTTCTCTTAATCTAGACGCCAATATCTTCGCAGATTCCTTAGACAGTTCAAGATCTTGTATTAAATCACTTAACTCTTTTTGAATGAAAGGTTCTCGATCTGTAGACGTTGTTTTTTCGAAATCACTGTCACTTTCATCTTCATTGGTGCTTGCTAGAGACGATGGTCTCGGAATAGGAGAAATTGTTGCATCTAGTACAGACTCTGAAAAAAATTTTGGAATGGGCACATTCTCAGAATGTGATAAGGGTCTTCTAGCCGATTCTAGGTCAGGATAACTCATTTTTTTTAAGTTGACGCCATGGAACTTAACACAGCAGAAGTAGCAATCGTCAACGTGATTATTTGGTTCCTTCCATTCCATAGGCACTCCGAATTTCATACGACTTCTTTGACCACTAACGCACTGTCTCAAATGTTCATGGCATAGTTTACAAACAATTTGGGGTATCCACGGCTTGCAATCATCCACAATTTTTAACTTATAGTAAGAAAAATAAGCACTTTTTACAAAACTCGTTATGAATTTTCTGCACTTTTTAACTGTGTACTCGCCGCGAATGTAACAAAAGACATTAGGGTTATTTAAACAGCTTCTCCGCGATGGAAACATGATTTTACCTCTGTTTATAAAAGGAAATGTATCACTATAATGACAAACTACGTTTGCGAATGTACTGATGACAGCGAATATTTACAAGTGAGGTTAGAATAAAAACTGTACGTAGGAAAAATGTCAACAAAATATTTTCCGTGTTGCCAATGCATATTTGTTTACCTGTGTAATTTATCTATCTACCTGAATTAATTGGTTTTATACCGGGTGTCTAGAATCTACCCAGGTTCTATGGCTATCTTTGTTATTAGTAGTTATTAGAGATACAGAGTCGGTTAAATTAGCAAAGTTGGACAGAATTACATGATAATTCAAATACCTTTAAGAAAATTCAACATTGTTGCCAATTTTCTAAGATATCTAAAAATAACTAAAAATCGTTCAAATTTTCAATATCTATATCTTTTTTAATATTCAAAATACGAAAAAGTTATAAGAGAGACTTTTGATAGCTATTTTTACGCAAAATGGGAAAATGTGAATAAAAAAATTTTTTAGTAATTATTTTTCGAGCTACTACCCAAACGTACATTTTTTTAAATGGCAACTATAGGTGGCTATGGACTCATTCGATGGTTTATTTTTTTCTGATTTCAAAAATGTATAGCTTTGTATGTTTAACATTATTAGTTAACTCGCAATTTAAAAAAAAAAAGGTAATTATAATATTTATTAAACAAATTAAAGTGTGCCGTGAACATTTAAATAACAAAATAAGCTCATATTCTACTACTTACTAAATTTGTTGGAACAACAAGAAATAAAGTACTTCATTATCAAAATAAAAAAGTTCTAAATAAATTTAACTTACAACGAAGAGTAACAGCAAAAAATATAAACAGATAACACAATCATAGAAGTGCTTCAAAATGCCCTCCATTATTTTGAACACACATTTTTTTACATCGTTTTAAAATTTCGTTTTGAACTTTTAATAAACTTTGGGTTCTAATTTGTTGTATAGCAACACAAATTTTATTTTTTAAATCGTCTAGATTAGCAGGTTTTACTCGGTACACTTTGTCTTTAATTTCACCTCACAAGAAAAAGTCCAGGAGGGTTAAGTCTGGAGATCGCGGCGGCCAAGCTATTGGATCTTGATTTCCTATCCAATTATTAAAACGTTCCTGTAAATATACTACGTTTTAAATGAAATGCACCACTTAGAAATAATAATGCTATGATCTTGAAAGTATGGTAAAATAATGCGTTATTAACATGTATAAGATGATGAAATTTTGAAAGGAAAACAGTTAACAAGAAAATGTTAATAGTGTGATCGCCACGCACAGCAATGCAGGCGTTCACTCCGAGGCATGCTTTCTATGAGATGGTCTATATCGTCCTGAGGCATTTCATCCCAGGCTACCTGGAGATGGTGTCGTAATTCATCCTAGTTGTTTGGGGGCCTTGGTAGTTGCCTTAGTCTTCGACCCATCATGTCCCATACATGTTCAATAGGCGTAAGATCTGGCGATCGCGCAGGCCACGGCAATACTGGTAGCTGCACTTGATCCAGAAACCTTCTTGTAACATGTGCGGCTTGTGGTCTAGCATTATCTTGTTGCAAAATACCATTTGGCAACGTCTGCATTAACGGTACTACCACTGGCTCCAAAACATTATCAATGTAACGCTGAGCACTTAATGTGTCTAGAATGAACACAAGAGGAGATCTTCCACTAACACGTATGGCGCTCCAAACCATTACTCCAGATGTTAAGCCTGTGGGCCGTCTTTCAACAAACTCTAAATTTCGACGTTCTCCTTGAAACCGCCGCACCTTCTGAGGACCATCATTTCGCCACAAACAAAAACGCGATTCGTCGCTGAAGACGATGTTATTCCATTGAAGGCCCCAGTCCCGCCGCTCTTGACACCATGCCAATCTGGCAGTCTTATGCTCTTGAGTTAGCTGGGGTCGTCGGTACGGACGATACGAATGTAAGCCAAAAGACTTAATTCTCCTGTAGATTGTTGACATTGATAGGTGACGACCAATAGCTCCTCCTGTGCAGGTCACCGCAACAGACCTTGTTAACTGAAACCGATCTCTTGTGGCCATCCGCCTAAGAAGTCGTTCTTCACGATCATTGGTGTTGCGTGGTGGTCTTCCACTGGGACGAGGTCCTTCTTCAGTCTCGATTAAGTCTTCTGCCGATTTCTCGAAATGACAAACCTGCTTCTTTCATGCCGATAATTCTATCCCTGTCAAAATCTGAAACTTGGGCAAAGTTTCGTCGTTGCCTTACTGGGGGCAGTTTTCAGAATAAATGTGTCAGTTAAACAACAAAAAATTGACACTAAGCTACGTAGTGTAGTTACACACAAGTAATCCATTGTGTGCTGCAGCCCCGTCGTGTTGAAAATAATTCAAATTTTGAATTACGTTCAACGGAAGGTCGTCCAAAATTTCTTCAAATTCGTTTCGTAAAAAAGTTAGATATCTTTGGGAATTTAAATTGTATTCATAATAAAACGGCTCAAGGATTTTGGTACCAATAATACCGCACCAAACGTTTACTGAAAAGCATGTTGATCTCTCCTCTCAACAGTAATATGAGGATTTTCTTGGGACCATTGGATATGATTTTTTCTATTGAAGATCCGTTGTTTGTAAATTTTGCTTCATCGGTGAAAAGAATGGTGTTTGCTCGACTTTCATTAATCAACCATGTAGCAAAACGTAATCTTTTCTGATAATCTTCAACATACATCGTATTTCCTATATGAAAATGATATGGCTTAAAATTATTTTGTTTCAAAATAACGTGGGCTTCATCTTTGGAAGTGTTGCACTCATTCGCAATTTCATGAAGAGATGTCGGTTTAAGTTCGACGTAAGCTAAAACACGTTCTTATGTTTCTGTGTTAACATTAATTTAAAAATTTTGAGGTTTAGTAAAAGCCCCATATTTTTTTTAATTCGATTTGAGTTTGGCAAATGATCTCACATCAGGTTGTCTTCTTCCAAAAGTACCACTTTTTCCCTCGAATTGAGGAGCGGTATAAGGCTATATTTTCATCGGCACGGTCAACCCCTCCCATATTTCTATTATATATTTCAATGGCTTTCAGTTGGTCGATTAAAATTTTCTTTTTATCTTTCCGTGAATACCTGTCCACTTTTACAGTTGGAACGACACTCGCATGATTTGAAACAACTCCTACGATGCTATTATCATGTCTTCTAGATTCTCGATTTCATACAATAGTTCATGGAGTTTCAAGGGGCGCTTATAATAACTAAAAAAAGTGAAAAACTATAAAAATGTGTAGCCATAGCTAGTTATTTTGCCAGGGTCCTTTATAAAGGACGCTGGATTCGGCGGTTATTTACAAAACATCTAATTGAGTTTTCAAATGTAAGCATGTTGTTTACTCACAAACATTCTAATATTCAAAAGATAATATAACTGGCATTGTCACTTTTTAACAGAAAAACTATATTACTTACCTCCAATTGTCCATGATGGATTTGTTAACAAATTCTCACTAACATCAACACTGCACAACCAGAAAAAGTTTTAAAACCGGCGTTCACAGCTGTCACACGTGGTGTAGATGAATAATGATTAACCTGCAATGCAGTGACATCTCATTTAACAAACTGTAACAAAGAATTACAGGTTTCTATAACGGTCCTTTTAAAAGGACCCTGGCTTTAAATGGGTTAAGAGCATTTAAAAATAAAAGATACTTTCGCACTTTTGAAGAAGTGACAGGGATTTGTGATGCTCTTCCTAACTTTATCCGGCTTGATTTATACTAGAGGACTTGTACAGCATAATATGCCTTTAAAAAAAGCAAAACCGAAAGTGTATGTACAACATTAATTGTATAGTATACATTGGCTTCATGTAATCAAAGTAGAAGAGTATTTCAATTACAAATATTATCCAACCCTAAGTATAGTGTACCGCATAATGCAGTTACAATACATAACTACATTCTCATTCTCATAAACGATAGTCATATGTGATACTTCACTTACTTTTTTAAGACTGGTTTCACTCGCAAGCCAGGACTAAATTTGAAGGATATGGTAACGGTTGGCAAAAATACACAATGTTATTTTAATCCCGTTTCTGTTTTGTTTTGAAGAGGGGATAGGAATTGAGAAATACTCTTCTTATCCCCATCCGGCTGATATATACTAGGGGAGATGTACAGCGCATGTTTTTACTGCTATTAAAAAGAGCAAAACTGAAACGTAAATGCAACATAAACTGAATTTGTAATATACGTTTGCTTGATGTAATCGAAATGTAATTGAAATATAATAATATTTCAATTACAAATATTTCAAATGTTACCCTACCCAACCCTAAATATAGTGTACGGTATAATGCAGTTACAATACATTGCAAAAGTGATAAATTGTCATATGTGATACTTCACTTTCTTTTTTAAGACTGGTTTTCCTCTCAAGCTAGGAATAAGTTTGAAGGATATGGTAACGGTTGGCCAAAATACATCATTTTGTGTATTTGAAATACAAATTATTTTAATTTTGAGTGATATTTAGTTCCTTGTAAGTTATTATTTTAGGAACGTAAAAGCAAATTAGTATCTTATTTGCTTCCTTTATTCCTTTTGCTTTCCAATTTGGTATTCTGTGCTTCACTTACCAATTACCGTTAGTTCTATTATTTATGTGCATTAATGACTGCTAGTAGTTTTTTTTACAATATCCCAAATTGTCTGTTCTCAAAGTGTCATTTTAACCATCATGCATCATTTTTACAAAACTTAAGTTTATTTTTATGATTGAGAGACAAAACCATTTCAATTTTATTTGTGTGAATTTGATAATTTGGAATAATTTTGTCTTGGTAGCTTCACTGTTTTATGATACTAGACTTAACAAAATACTCGCAATCTAAACTTTACAGGATCAAGATAACATCAAGCAACATTTTGTAAGATGGGTATACATTAGACGAACTGTGCATCTAATACAACATGAGTTGGATTCTGCATTACTTAATTCGTATATTTTAGACCGCCGTGACGTCAGTTGACTTGAGCATTTGCAACGCCCACAGACTTAATGAGTTTGAAGAAAACGCGCTCATTTCTGCTGACCGAGCGGCGAGCGTTCATGTTAAAGATACGATAAAGTGGTTCATTCGTGTGAGTACATTGTCGACGACTTAACGGTTCTTAAATGGTTGCATTGCATGTGCACTTTATCTAATGCATACCTACCATTCCATTTCTTCTTCTACACGGATCGCGCGCACATTTTTTCTTCAAGCTCGAACCCAAACTTCACCTTCGTGTTATTGTTATAAATGTTTTGATTGCTGTGGTGTTCATTTATATCACTTTTACTCTTTTTAAGTATAGGTGTATGCCATTTTGATATAATGCGATAATAAAATTTATGTTATTCTAGGAGCTTAAGAAGCACAATGTCTCGGCTGTTGTTAGAGTTTGTGAACCTTCATATAAAATAGATGATTTAAACAGCATAGGAATTGAAGTAATTGATTTGGTATATGATGACGGAACGTTCCCTCCTAGTGAAGTCGTGGATGAATGGTTTAAACTTCTGAAAAATCAGTTCCACGAAAATCCTGATGCTTGTGTTGCTGTTCATTGCGTATCTGGTCTAGGAAGGGCACCTGTTATGGTAGCTTTAGCTTTAATTGAGTTAGGCCTGAAGTATGAAGAAGCAGTTGAATTGATAAGGGAGTAAGTGAACGTATCAGCATATTTTTTTCTCTTAAAATAATGTGTTCATAGAAAAAGAAGAGGAGCAATCAATGCTAAGCAATTGGGTTTTCTTGAGAAATACCGTCCCAAGTCACGATTGAAACTGAAGAATGGCCACAAGAACTCATGTTGTGTGCAGTAATACCACATTTCTGTGTTCATTGGAGGATGTAGCAAGATTGTAACTTTCTCAGATAGATATTCGTCATACACATATATTGTAAATGCTTCGAATTTTTTTACCAAAAATAATTTTGTGAGCAATATTATTTTATATTAACAACTTAGATTATCAAGAAATAATGCTAATGTTCTGTATCGGACAATAGCGATGCAATGTGGCTTTTTTACATATATTGTCTTTGATAAATAAAATTGTTCTGTCTTATTAGAGTGTAGGCATTAATAAGCCTCACTATTAATTTTTCAAATTTGACATTAAATTCTTTATTGTTAGGTATTTTATGTTTTTCTTTTTCTGTAATTTATGTTATATTTTAATTTGTACTCTCACGTTGTTTTCAGTATTTTACAAGATTACATTTTTTATTGACAATATTATAAAAGTTGTTTTCATTATGTTATTTTCATCACTTCAACGTATAGACACTGTATAACTTGCTGGAAAAATATATTTTACTAATAATAATAATTCTGATTTATACTATCATTATTATTAAAATGCTGACCTTATCATTTTTGTGTGAGACGTAAGTTAGATAAGGAAGATGTGAAGATGGAATCAGATTGGAGAAGGTAGGTTTCTCATTAAGCACCCAATAATTAAATATTTCCATGCTGGTCTTCAAATGGCAAATTTTGACGGGGGTGTAGTGGATATATACATCCACATCCTTCACTGTTAACACAAATACAACAAACATTTGTCATAGTTACAGTAACAGAGATAAATCAATATAACAATGTGAACCCAAAGGTTAATTATTGCTTATTAAAAGTAAATGAGTTTATTACACTTCTGTTATGCTGTTGATTGAAAATGTAATTTAATGTAAAGGAGTGGCAAATTAATAACAAAAAATTGGGGGATGTCTTGTATGCTATCTAATAGTCACTAAAAAGTTTATATTGTACCATGCTCGGTATATTTTAAATAGTAACAATTACTTTTCATTTATTAATTATGTCCGAAATTATAATTAATCTGACTTGTGTTAATTGTCGTGCTATCTTGATCATGGTGGGAAAGTGTACTAATAACATTATCTTTATATATATTTATGTTTAGTCTAAATTAGTATATTTAATACATTAGCTACTATAATGGTAATAATATTTACTTTATTACTTTCTTACATCAAACCCTCTTGTTTATAAAACTCCCGTTCTTTCCGACCATTGTCTAATAAAAATCATTTCTACTGTACCTAATTCTACTGTTGTTCGCAAAACCGATAGAACCTTGTGGTGTTTTAAGTCAGCTCGATGGCGTGATTTAGGGATTTCTTTGCAACCTTTCCATGGCGTGAATATTGTTTTAAGTAGTCTTCTTCGGACATCGCTCTTTCAGTATCTGAAGTCATCCTCATGGGAATGGAGTTATACATTCCGAAAAAACAGTAGTGTGTAGGTCATTCACGTTCCCAACCCTGGTTCAATAAGGCTTGTTCTGATGCAATATCTTTAAAAAATAAATGTTACATCAAATGGAAATCTAATAAATCGGTTGACAGTCATGTAGAATACGTTGGTGCTAGAAATATCTGCAAAAGTGTCATCACTAAAACTAAAAAGTTGTTCGAACAACGAAAATGCAATGAACTAGCTACATCTCCTTTAGGCAGTCGTAAATTTTGGTCTTTAGCAAAAGCCATTAGTAAAACTTTCGAACATCTTCATTTCCCCCTGACATCTATTGACGGATCGGTAGTTGCTGATTCTGTAGACAAAGCCAACGTTTTTGTGGATTTGTTTGCATCAAACTCGTGTCTCAATGATTCTGGAAAAGATGTGCCGTTATGAAACCAATTCATTTTCGGTACAAGCTCTTGGAATCTCAATAAGGCGACTGGCCCAGACGGTATCCCAGCTATTGTCTTAAAGAAATGTTCCCCCGAACTAGTACCAGTCCTATCTAAGCTCTATACGATCTCTATATCTTCTGGAATTCCCTTCATCATGGAAGTTAGCAAATGTTCAACCTATTCCCAAAAAGGTGATAAGACCGATCCCTCAAATTACAGACCAATTGCCATCACTTCCATTTTGTCTAAAATCATGGAAAAAGCCATCAATCAGCAACTGCTCACGTTCCTTGAAACTAACAAACTCCTTAGTGACCACCAATATGGGTTTAGGCAAAGTCGTTCAACAGGCGATCTTCTTTCATATGTGACCCAAGTTTGGAACAATACAGTAGAGCAGTCCGGTGAAACAGTTGTAGTCGCTTTAGATATCTCAAAGGCATTTGACCAAGTTTGGCATAAGTTTTACTTGCCAAACTCACCTCGTTGGGTTAAATGATACGCTCATCAACTGGGTTTCTAGTTTCCTTGATAAAAGACGAATACGTGTCGTAGTTGATGGCTTTTTCAAAAGAAGTTAGCATTAACGCGGGCGTACCACAGGGATCCGTTATAGCGCCTACACTTTTCTGCTGTACATAAACGACCTTATTTCTTCAACAACTAACCCCATCCATTGCTTTGCTGGCGATAGCACTCTTCACTGTAGTTCATCTCAGTCTACTCATAGTGATAATCCACCTTCTATGTCAAATCAAGAAATTAAAGCTGAAATGGCAAATTCAATCAACAAAGACATTCAATATATTCTCGAATGGGGAAGCAATAATCTAGTTAAATTTAATGCTAACAAAACTCAGTGTTGCCTTATGTCCGCCAAAAAAGATCAATCATTTCCTGTTGTAAGTATGAATGGCTCAGTTCTTAAGTTTTCAGACTCTATTACTCTGTTGGGTATGACTGTATCTTCAAATCTCTCATGGGTTGACCATCTTCTGTCAGCTACCAAAACAGCTGCTCGTAAAATAGGCTTTTGTACAGATCTAAGCAGTACTTTACCTCTCGACAACTCCTTCTGCTGTATAAGGCCCAAATTCGGCCTCATCTGGAATATAATTCTCACCTTTGGGTTAGTGCTCCCCAATACGCTCTCGATATCGTTGATCGTATTCAAAAGAGAGCGATTAGGCTTATAAATGACCCGTCCTTAACTTCTCACATACAGTCCCTTGGGCATAGAAGGATGGTTTCAGTTCTTTCTTTGTATTATCGTTATTACAACGGCTATTGTGCTGGTGAATTACATTCTTTGATACCATCTCCGGCTATCTTTGCGAGAAACACTCGGTTCGCTCATTCACATCATCAGTATGCAGTACAAATCTCCACTTGTTGTACCAAACGGGCGCAATCCACATTTTTCTACATGGCTTCTAAACTCTGGAATGATCTCCCTAGTTCCTGTTTTCCTCTCACTTATGATATGAGAAAATTTAAGGTAGCTGTTCATAGGCATCTATTGGCAATTCATTATCCCTCTATCCATCCTCCTAAGTGTTCCTGAGTGCTTTAGCACGATAGCCCTTATATAGCCTGTTCAGGTCCACAATCATAAAAAAAAAAAAAAAAATATCTGGGATCATACTACTATTTTTATGTATGAGGGTGTAAAACATATTGTTTAATGAAAATTGTTTACAACTTTTCTATATTGGATATGCATCATGTCTATGGATGCATTATACAGTGTGTGAAGAAAACTGTTGCAGTTAACCGCATGATGTACACATTATTTATGCATGTACAAGAATAAACTAGTGGGCTTGGATTTGCGAGAATGAACAAGTCAATTTGCTTGTTATTATAAAAATGTAAGCAAATATTTCTTAATTTAGAATATGCAAGGTGGTCCAGAATTATACACCGTAATTGCTAGAGCTGATAGTACGTTAAAAAATAAGGGTACGTCTTTATATACACTTTGTTCCTTAACTTAATAATAAGGGTGATAGAACCCTGTAAAGGGGGGAAATGAAAACCATTTTTTTTTTATATCCTCCAGATGCTTTTGAATAACAGGCTCATATTTTAGGGGTGAGTGTATGACATTAGGATAATTAAATTTATGTTAACAGTTATTCCATCCCTTACGATTAAGGGATAGTTTTTGGTGGTACATATGAGTTATTAGGTTATTTTTTTTAATTTGCAATTTGAACAAAATTCTTTAAAAAATGATTCTCTAGACTGTTGTACGCAAAAAGGTACTCTTGTTACACTTCGATATTACCATTTTTGAGTAATTTAAAATAAAAGTGCATTTTTATGTAATCATAACCAAGTCCTTTAATAAGTGAAGTAGCCTTAGGAATAGAAGCTTTTCTTATAAACGATACTCTAAAATCAAGTTTTCTACGAAATCTAAGTGACGTCTAGTAACAATTTAACTGTTTTAATGACATTTGTAGCATATTCGAAAGTTAAATTTGTTAAACACGTCGTTTTTCTAAAGTTTTTCATATTTTTCCCTGAATATGGTAAATTATTCAAATTCTGAATTGATAGACATACTTTTGGTATTGAGACAATGGTGGGGAAATGCTGCTGCTGCCGATGTAAGACGTTGTAGAGGAAAGTTTCTGAATAGAAGTATCCCCAACGCCAAAACCTTTAAAGTACTGAACGACGATTGAGAGAAACTAGTTGTCTTCGGAAAAGAAACGCAGATGCTAGTCGTCGTAGGGAACAAGAACTGTTCGTGTTGAACAACAAATTCTAGACTCGGTAATGAACGATCCCACGATAAGTACACGTAAGTTAGGATTAAGAATGAACATTTCCCATCAAAGTGCTCTAAGAGTTCTGCATGAACAGCAGTTGCACCCATATCACTATTGGCAAGTACCTGACGACATGTTACTCAGATTGTATTTTTGTGAAGTAGTGCAAGAAAAAATGCAAAATGACCAAAATTTTGTAAACAGCATTCTTTTTACAGACGAAGCCACATTCATAAGGCAAGGTATGTTTAATTCTAGAAATACGCATTTCTGGGCTTAGGAAAATTCCAGTGCTACCATAGAAACTCATTTCCAACATACTTTTAAAATAAATGTGTAGGTAGCAACTTTAGGAAATCGTTTTATAGGATATGGTATTGTTGTAGAAGATATTCCACTGTACATATGAAGAAAGATGTTTTTTATGCACGATGGCGCTACACCACACTGTACTAGAATTTGTAATGATTGCATGACCACTTCCCTAATAAATGGATTGGTTGAGGCGCAGATGCACCAATTAAATGGCCTCCTCCGAGTTGTGATCTGAATCCACTGGATTTTACTGTACGGAGTTATTTGAAATCAAAAGTGTATAACACTCCAATTAATACATTAAATGAATTGAGAGACAAAATAAGTAAGAATTTACAAACTTACAAAACAATGCAGCGGTATTAAATGGAATAATACGTTCACTAACAAAAAGAATTAGATTGTGTAGACAACAAAATGAGGACATTTTGATCATTGTGTACAATGCATTATTCTGGTGATTAATTAAAATTTAAATTATTGTATGATTCTTGTGAAAGCTGTAACTTTTCTTTAAGTTTTATTAAAGTATCGTTGATAAGAAAAGCTTCTATTCCTAAGTCTACTTGACTTATTAAAGGGCTTGGTTACAATTGTATAAAAATGCACTTTTACTTTAAATTACTCGAAAATGGTAATAATTATCGAAGTGTAACAACAGTACTTTTTTGCGTAGAATAGTCTGGAGAATCATTTTTTAAAGAATTTTGTTTAAATAATAGCAAATTAAAAAAAAATGAGATAACTCATACGTACCACCCAAAACTATCCCTTAAACGTAAGGGATGGAATAACAGTTAACATAAATTTAATTATCCTAATGTCATACATTCACCCCTAAAGTATGAACCCGTTATTCAGAAGCGTCTGGAAGATATTAAACTAAAAGGTTTTCATTTTACCTATTTTTATTATTAAGTTAAGGAACAAAGCGTATATAAAGAGCTACCCTTATTTTTTAACGTACTATCAGATCTAGCAATTACGGTATATAATTCTGGACCACCTTGTATGTAAATGTCTAAGATATAATATTGAATGTTGGCATTTTATCATTGATCTATTTATATTTACATCATTAGAGACAGTTTTAAAATCAGTGGTAATAAATACAAACAATGGCAACTACAAGTGTTATTAATAAGAAAAATATTGTAATTATGCCATGAAACAATGTGAACATCATCACTACATCAAGTAGTGTTGACTTTAGTGGAAGATTTCTTTCTTAAAGTGCCCTTTACTGATATAATTAAAGACCTAATGAACAATTTAGAAATGTGCAGTGATTCTTCCTCCTAATACAAACTTTGCTGATGTACAATGGAACCTAATTACAGGATCAAACATCCAGGAGTTTGTGTTTGATACAAATCGTGTCTATAACAAAGCATATATGATTCCTGAAGTGCAGATCTGGTTGATTTCTACATCTTATTTGTTGATGAAGGACTATTAAATATTATGGTAGTCCAGGCAATACACTGCTCAAAAACTCAGTAAATCATTCTTTCGTAAATCATTAATTAAGAAATGGAAAGAGATGGATGTTAAGAATTGAAAGTATTTTTGAGATTTTATATGTGAATTGACTCAGTTCAAGTTATGCTCATGTTGCTCTAATAAAGTTAATTCAGAAGTGATGTCAAGGAACTGCTTTGAGCTTTTGTTTAGTAACTGGTACATTACTAACAACGAAAGTGGTAATATTTCAGAGCGGTTATATAAACTAACACTTCTGATCAATTCGTGTTAATTTTCAAAAAGTAATTATACTCGGCAATAACAGCTCTGTCGATGAAACTAGTTCTCTTTTGAGAACGCGTTTTGTTCTTGCAGTATATAAAAAATGAGTAATAAATGGAAGATTTGTATACTTAAAGACTTCAAGATGTATTAAGGAAAAAAGAAAAAGGATAATTCTGCTTTTGTTCCCACATCAATAGTGGTGGGACTTTGTCGTGATCTCCTTGGCTATAAGTCATAGAATTTATGTGCATGATTACTATACTAGTGTAGAATTACCACATAAACTTTTAGGCTGATAAACCTACCTAGTATACACTGCATGTAAAAATTGGAAGGGAGTTCCACAAGATATCAGAGAGAACAAGCTGAGAATAGGGTAAATTATTGACAAAGAAATCAAAAAAAGACCTGTTGTTCTCAAATAATGGTTACATTCTCAGCAGGAACACAAAAGAAGCAACCAAAGCTGAGTAATAAACTTACAAAGGACAAATTTTATATATATATATATATATATATATATATATATATATATATATATATTCAAAAGCAAAAGCACTATCGATACATTTTCTAATTTACTTTATATTAGCCTCACAAACCTCAAAAAACTGTAAAGATCATTCAATCTAGTAATTTTCCTGTTATATAGCATCACGATAGTAGATATAGAGATACACGCACGAAGTGGTGCATCGCAGACCCAATTGGTAGCCTTTTCTCGGTAGAAAGAGTCAACTTTATACAATATTTACAGCACACGCTGTCTTATTTTTGAAGTTTTAATATTCATTCAACAAATACTGATTTTTATTGAATAGCAATGGAATGGTGTTTTATTCATCGTCCGAGGAGAAATGGACCAATGGTTTCTGCTGGCATTTCTGCACAGTGTTGTTGAAATGAGTACTTGTAGGTAAGAGGTACGATATCTAACACGTTAAAAGGATTTGCCCCGAGACGGTTAAAATAAGTAACAAATAAATTCGGCCACGATGGTGGGTTGGATTCACTAAGTGTAAGTTCAATATTTGTTTTATACCGTTTCAGAAAATACATGAAACAAAGTGTACGCAGTGAATCAAGGTTTATTAATAAATTTCACACAAAAAACACACAGTTCATATTTCTAAACACTAAATGGCACTGGAAATAAATTGTGCAAAATCTAAAAAAATTCTAGGAGACGGTCATAAAATCAAAATTTTCATATGTTCGGATATTATTTATAGGCACAAAAGAACATAAAAATTAGGAAGATTTGCAGTCTAGATTCCTGCTTCTTCTTTCCATTTGACCTATTACTTCTTGTTTATAGCATTATGTGATTATGATAATACATAATAATAAACAGATCTTGATATTATATCTGCCTCATGTTTTTTGCGTGGGAAAGAAATTCGTAATATATTAGAAAACAATTCTTCTAACACATTATCAAAATCATCAACACCAAATATGTAAGATAAAACACATTACGCATACGCATAATGTTGCAGGGATCTCAGGATCTCTATATTCCATTTTTCACTGCGCGTCTTTTGCACACTGACTACGGAATGTTCCCGCAGCAGCATACTGTTACTATACGTTGTGCGCTCTCTTATTTACTATCGTGTATAGCATTAACAGTGACGGGTTTTGGTGATTTACACTATCATCAAAGGTTACACTCGTACAGGACAGATATCACTTTCGAAGTGATACTTTTATTAAATTTGTCCAAAATTTTCATAAAACCAAAAGGATGAATAGTCTCCGTAGAGTTTGTATATCATCTTCATGTAAATTGCGCTTTTGTTAACAATTATCAACAATCAATATGATGCATTGTTCTTCGTAAATCGTTTTGAAACAAATTCTTATATAAATTATGTGCGTAATTTAGTAAGTAGCTTACCATTTTAATTTACATTTATTGGGTCTTCCGCCTCCTATAATCCTGTTAGTGAATTTAGTGTTGATTCTTATAAGTAAGTTTGAAGTTAAGTTTTGATTGGCGCAGTATCTATTAATATACCTTTAAATAAAATTAATACAATAATCAGAGTTATTTAAATAGGTCAAAATGTAGAAGAGATATATTTACCAAGTGTGGGTAAGATACTGGAAAAATAGATGCGTGCTGGAAGTTCTGAGTTTGGTAGAATCAGCGTATTTGAGCCACTTTAATAATCAAACGTACAATTTGATGAATTTATTTTCTTCACAACCATTCAACCATAAGAAAGTGTCTGGTTCGGGGTGGGTGTTTTGTAAGTATGGTGGGCTATGTTTGTAGAGGAGCTGTGGCTAAAACCTCGCCTTTTCAAAAATAAAGTCAAGTCTAGAATCTTTTTTTAATCTAAATCTAAAAAATCTTAATTCTCAAAAATTAACATTTGTTTTGTTTTATTCAATGATTAATAAATGTTCAAATGCAATGTTGGCCTAGACTATCACAATAACAATAAAATGACAACGATTTTCACTTTTATTTGAATTTAATATATGAAAAATAGATTAATCATCTTCAGAAAAATGAGGTTATGTATATTATTTTAAATTGACACTTGATGGTCGGAGTTAACTTATTTCAACCGATAGAATACTTATATACAAATACATAGTGTATCATTTAATAATTTTGTGGTTATTTCCAGCGAAACCCGAATTGTGTATTGTCTAATAGAAAATTTAGTGTGGTACATAACTAGCGTCTATTAAAAGCTGTAGAGGTGCCTTAGGTAGTTCTCGTTTACACCAGCTATACAGACCTACAAGTTTGATGGTGACATAAGCCTAAATCTATCGCTTTTTCAGTAAACCGTTAGAAAAACATTAGTATGCATTTTTACTGTAATAGGTAAAATACTCTACAAACTAACAAAATGTGGAGCATTTTATATACAAATATTTAGACGGCGGCGTAAAATTCTCTGTACCTCAACCCAAACGTTAGGAATTCCCAAGAAATAAGGAGGAATGAGAAATATTGGTGTAAAATTATCAGTAACAATCCTGAAAATCATATTGGCCAGCATATTACTTCCCTCCAGTTGCCATAAGTGCGTTAGGTTTTATTTATCTCAACAATAAAATACACTGAGTTCAACAATACGATCGGTAGAATTATTAACGATTTGATGCTTCAAACATCACAGATTATACGTAAAAGAAACAATTCTTAACTAATGTAATCAAGGTTTAAATTTGTTTAATAATTACGGCATTATTAGTCGATATCGAATTTTCGACGGTGTTACACGTTTTTAGCGTTTTAAAAATGATCTGATATATGGCGTAGAGATGGGGGTGTGCCCACTCAATTTATGCAATATTGCGACACAAGGCGGTTAATTCACTTTTACTGATTATAGTCATGATGTAAATAAACCAGATGTAGCAATCCCGAAGACGCGCAGTAATTCGACCAATCAGAAATTTATCCAAAATACATAAAGCAACATGGCAACAAGTCTAAATCATAACTTGAGATAACCTGAGCATACCAAAATTGGGAATGGGAATGTAGAAACTCGGCTATATTTTTCCAAGAGTTTGGACAAGTTTGCTGGTTGCAAGGAACACATTCTCTTCTTGTACACTTTTAGTGGATGCGATACCACAACTGCGATGTTCCGCAATGGCAAAGTTCAAGATTTTAGAATATTTGAAAAAAAACCTGCATTACATCGCATGGCTGAAATATTCCAAGATAAAACCTGCACTCCAGTCAAATTATTTGAAATCGGAATAAATTTTCTCCTCGGGGTATACAATGCTCCAAAATTAGGAAAAAAGCATCGATAATTTCCCGTAAGGATTAAAAACAACATTATCACGATTTGATATAATTCTGTCTTAGATATACACATTTTATAAATTCGACAAGACTCGATAGACCGGTTCATCTGGCGTCGCTGTCGCCTTCCAGTGAAGCAGCTCGACAGCACATCCATCGAGTCTACTACCAGGTAGGTAAAGACATGGTTAAGAAAAAAAGATCTAGTACCTAAACCCGATTCACTGTCAGGTACAAACTTGGATCGGGGAAAACTTAGAACCCGTTTATTGAGGCTGGTAATTGGAGAACGAGATCATGCAGCCAACAACAACAACATTGACTACAACACCAGACGAACTATTAAACGCAATTTTTTGTAATTGCAAGAAGGGGTGTGGTGCAAAGTGTAACTGCAAGAAGGTCGGGTTAAAATGTACGGCAATTTGTGGTCATTGTCAGGGACTTGCGTGTCTCAACTCTTCGCTCACATTACAATCAGAATTCGACGATGTAGTGTGCGAAGTTGAAGATGTTCCTGCGACGACAGCAGAGACCGAGGGTGACGATGAAACAGAAAGAGACGAATCGTCATAGGAAGAGAGCGAAAGAGACGTAGCGAGCGGGAGCGAAGAAGAGTACTAATAACTAACTACATTATTTTATAAATGCCCTTCATTAATAATCATACTGCATCAAAATTTACGTGGGAAAGGGAATAAGCCTTCTTGCGCTGCGTTATTGTATAAATTGAGCGCGCGCTCCCCCATCTCTGCACTATATATCAGAAACGGCTATAAATCCTGTAGTGAATTTTATTATAATAACTTTTAATGGCGTACGATGCATAGTAAGCGAGTAATTCTCCTCAAAATCGTGACATTTGACCTCTGATATCTCAAAATGCTCCAGTTATTTTTTTAGCTGGGGTTTCTACCCACCTTTATAATGACAAAATAGAGGTCTGTGCAAAAATTCAGCTCAGTACTCCAAATTCTGCAGGAAAATCCTAAGGTGACTGGACTAAAACGTATTTTTTATATTGGTACACGCACAAATGCCTAGATCATTTTTAAAACGCTAAAAACGTGTAACACCGTCGAAAATTCGATTTCGACTTTTCACGAAAATAGTATTTTTCTTGTGTGCTTCGCGAATAATAAAGTAAAATATGTGTTATACGTATCTGTAAATCACACACTTTAAACGTTTAATATTCGTAAGCTATATTTATTCATTTGGAACACGTTAGAGCAGAACGGGGAATGTCATTGTTTAGCCTTAACCTCAGTGAAGCGAACCTGAAATGCTATTTAAAAAGTCCCCCTTTTGAAATAAGGGTAATAATGTCATCTCAACTGTTAATAATAATTAAACTGTTAAATAATTAATAGTAAATTTTGCATTGAATTATGCCATCTGGTACCGTTCGAGTAGATACTATGTGTCCCAAGCAAAACTACTCATAGAAAACAACCGTCATAGTTAGCTGCCTATGACAAAACTGTAAAATACGTCAACCATCGATTGACGGAAGCCATATTTTTAGGACTCACTCCGAGAATTTCAAATTATGCAATGGACAATATGAAACGTACCTATTTGTATTTTTAATTGTTTTGCATTTATATTTAAGAAAAATTAATTTTATTATTTTCGGGGAGAGTAAATAGAATGGTGTACCGCTCATTAGGAACCATGAGTAATCCGTTTTACCGTTCACCCACAAGTGCCACCTTGAAAATTATCTGAAGTGCATGAGGTAGCTAATCTTGCTTGGAACACGCAGATTATATATAAATATATGACTTCAATATGATTTAGAAAATAAGGTAGGTGTGAGTTCAGAATGATGTTAAGTAACAGCAATTCTATATCTAGGTAGAATGACACCAGAAGGCTGTAGATCGTAAATATGAAATAACTAAAAATATATTTAGAAATAGCGCTGTGATGGTAAAGTGCTGAACTAATTTGTATACAATTTTACGTATTACACGATTTTGGCGTCAACAAGTTTTTCAAAAATCTCAACGTAGGAATATGGAATGGGACCCATGCTCATTATGAGTATTATAGGGTGCTATTGGAATCGTCTGCTGTCAATGGTGCTTCTCTAACACTTATACTAAGAAAATTATTGTAATCTGGCGTCCATATACAGACGTCACTTTGCCAAGAGCTAGATTGATGGCAAATGCCAAATTGGTGGACGCAAAATGATAGAATGATGTGTATATATATATATATATATATATATATATATATATATATATATATATATATATATGTACGTACAACATAGTAAAACAAGCCGATTTTACGACTATGTTCAGGGCCGGATTTACTTACTTTTGGCAAATTTAAAATAAAACAGTGATTATTCGTGGACATATTCTATTTGGTATAATAAACTAAAATAGGTATTACTCTTATTTGACAGAATTTTTGTAGGAGTGTAAAAAAGACTTCAGAAAAACAACATTAATACTAATAATTTTTTCTAATTTTGACACATAAAGTGACACTTTTTATACCTCTTAGGTGTTCCCAAATTGATATCTTTCACACTCGCCATTTTCCTCTATTGCACAATGATTGCACAACACAAAACGTTTTATTATTTTAACTTTTTATCGTTTTATCTTAATGTAAATTGTTATACTTTTTGTTGTAACGCAACAAATACAGAACCACGTACTTCTGCTACTATGTTACGAACATAAGGGTTTATTTAATTATTAAAAACAAGTTTTAATGACAAGAACATTTTTTTAATCAAAACGAAAAAGTTACAACTGTTTAGGTCATGCACCTCAAACACTCAGTCTGCTTAAACAAAAAATTCCCCACATTACAAAACCAAAATATCCCACACGTAACATGAAATTTCCCTACTTTCAACATTCCCCTTAATTTTATAATTTTTACTTTTACTTTAAAAAACAATCGAAATGGTTTTACAAGGGCCTATCTTTAAATACTCAAGAAAAAATTATTTAAAAAAACTAAGTAAACTTTTCTACTTATTAAAAATATTATCTCAAATAAACTCAAACAAAAAAATATTGAATTCAAACAAATAAACAAAGTTATTAATCAAACATATTCTTAATATTAGGTTATTTAAACAACTTAACCCATTAACTACCACGATCCCCAATTGGGGATTGCGTAATTTTTACATGCTGGCAACAATGCAAAGAAAGTCATGCGGGTTTTCAAGGTCAGGTTCAATTATTGAGAGGTAAATACGAGTATTGTAGCAAGTGCCTTCAAATATTTGTTCTAAATAAGAGAAATATTAACTGATTTATAAAAAAATTGAATGGTAAGTTGACATTTTTAGTATATAATATTTTGAACTACAATATTAACCTTTTATGATTACACTAAAGATTTTCTGTATAAATATTGTGAGGTTATAACTTTCTAAAACACATAACTTTATTAGGAAATGACATTATTCACAAATACTGTAACTACACTCATAAAACTGTCGATACCCAAATGGGGATCATGGAACATTCGATGATTTTTTAAGAAAATTGTATACATATAAATAAATGGTAATCAAATGATCTATGTGATTGAATTTACTTTTAGTTTTAGATAATGGCTTCTAGAAAGTTTAGAACACTAAGAGAACTGGAGGACTACAGTAATGATCCTGAAAATGATGTTTATCTTGATAAAGACGACTATGAAGAAAGTCATATGGATATAGTTGAACTTCCTCCAGATCGTGTGGACGATATTACTGGTTCCGAAGACATAGATGAAGATACATTAGAGGATACAGTGCCTGACGATATTCCAGGAAGTGTTGAAATTCATGGTTTACCATCTACATCAGCTAATAAATATACAAAAATTGCTAAAAAATAAAAAAAATCAGCTGGCAGCACATCCGTAAAATGGGAACGAATTCGTGCAGAGTTTTCTATTTTGGCGGAACAAAAAGACAAAAATAAGGAAGTCTGTAATCTGCGAAAACAAAAATGAATCGACCAAATCAAGGGAAAATCTCCGGTAGAAATATTTGAAATGTTGTTTGATGATGATCTCGCAGCTCATATTGTTAGGCAAAGCGTTATATAAGCAGCACAAAATAATAGACATGATTTTACCTTTTCTGTAGAGTGCTTAAAAATTTTTTTAGACATTCTCCTTTTGACAGGGTACCACAAGAACATATGTACTGGTCAGAACAAGAAGATCTAAATATACAAATTGTCCGAAAATGTATGGAGATAAAAAGAAATTTACACTTTAACGATAATTCTACAAACCCAGCAAATCAAGAAGACCGGGACAAGTTGCACAAAATTAGGCCAATTATAGATAAATTTAATAACCTCTGTATGAAGTTCGGCGTCGTTAGTCACAATATTAGTATTGATGAATGTTCAATCTGCAATTGAACATGAACTTCGGGCCCGGCAGAATGTTCAATCTGCAAATGAACATGAACTTCGGCCAGGATGTTTAATCTTGCAGATTAAACAGGGTATTTTAATAATGTTAATAATTTTAGTAATTTTATATTTATTAATAAGTTGAGAAATATAAGTAGAATTAACAATTAAGAAATACGTAAAACGAATCGTAAGCAAAACTGAATATAGAGCAGGTTAATTATTGCGACAATTGTGCTGATACAAAAGTGTGTAGGTTGAAATTACACATATACTATGTGCATTATAACTAGTAAGCACAAAAAGGCGCTTAAATGAATAAAACATGACCTACTAACTAGGTCAAACAATAAAATACGTCATGTAAAAAGTTGTATATAAAGTGTAAATAATATCAAATAAAATAGTCTTTGAATGAATCTCATCTTTTATTCAATTACTCAACAGGGTTGTGAGGTCTAGTCTACAATTGGTACGAGTGACGGCGTACCCCTCACATTAAACCCCAACTACTCAATCTCTCTAATCAGAGAATTGAACAATGAACAAATGGTAACATATTATGGACACCATTATCTAAAACAATTTATTAGGGGCAAACCTATACGCTTCGGATTTTTTTTACCAGCTACGATTGTAACGAATCTTTTACGTTCTTCGTTCATTTAGTTGTAAAATATAAGAAAAAAAGGGTTTTTGATAATTAATGATTTATAAGTTGTGGTAGGCAACTTAATTTGCATTTTGGTGTAACTTATGTTGCATATTTTCTTAAAGGTTTATACTTCCATATCTTTGAATTAATTTCTTTGCACATATTTCTTGCGCATCGCGACATCACCTGATAGAATTAGCGTCCTTTTATATTAAAATCTGAAACATTTGCTCTTTGCAGGCACTTTTACACTTTCCCTACTTTTACATTTTTCCTACTTTTATACTTTTACTACTTTTACCACTTTTGGCATTTTTGATTCTTATGATTACATTTTTGCATTTAATTCAGATCTAAATTTAGATCACATTTCTTATTTGAACTTTCAACAGAATGCAATAAATACTGGATTATTCAAATTTCAAGGAATATAAACTTGTAAGAAGTAATTTCAACTTTGGTATACTTTACAACGTAAAACATTGAAAATACGATATATTGCGCAACATTGATACGAAGATTACATCATCTTTGGTTAACATTACCGCATTCCTTTTTGATACCAGAGGTTATCAAAAAGTTGTACATAAATTTTTAAACAGGTATTTATACTCTAATGATTTCTTAGGATAAGGCTATTAACATTAGTTTTAAAATATATTTGATATAATTCCAAATTTAAATGTTTAATAAACATAGTTTGTATATCTTTTATTTTGACATTTTGGTGAATTTTTTATTGTATCCTCGGTTTAATTATACCAAGCATAATCAAAAAAATAACTTGGCATCCGAGATAATTTTTATTATTGTTGCATTGAAGTTACTATATTGATGTTAAGTGGAAATAACTAAGCAGAAATGTATGGTAGTTAAGCAAATCAAAAAGCATGATCCTGGTTTATTTAATCTACCTACTGAGCCAACGGCATTATTTTTTAGTGTATCTCTAGTTATTTTAACAATTTGTATAGAGAACGCTTTTAAATTTTACACCTATATTATATATAGATACCATTTATACCATATTATTATATATTATACGATCTAATGCAAATTTTGACGAAAAGAAAAATTTGTGCAACTGGTACAGTCCGAAGCAACAGAATCAAGCGATGTCCTTTGAAAAATGACAGCGAAATGAAAAAGGAAGCTCGTGGTGCCTTTGGAATATTTGCCGTTGTATGAAAGGGCAACAGTATGGTAAGGCTTTTGTCTAATAATGCTGAGGTGATTCTATTAGCTCGCGTAAACAGGTGGTCTCGAACAGATAAAAGAGATGTATCAATTCCACAACCCGACCTTATAATGAATTATAATAAATTTATGGGAGGCGTGGATAAATTAGACTGGAATGTCCAGAAGTATAGAATAAAATAAGAGCCAAACGGTGGTATTTTCCCATATTTACAAATATTGTTGACATGGCAGTTGTGAATGCGCATGCTTTGTACTGTCTGGCAAATGAAACCATTCCTTTGTTGGATTTCCGAAGAGGCATTGTAATAAGTTATTTGAGTATATCATCAATGTCGGATCCAAAGAGAGCTGGTAGGCCTTCCTATAACATAAAAGCTGAAAAGCGTGTGCCACAAGATGTAAGAAAAGATCCAGTGGGCCATTATCTTGAGCGAACAAATGAAGGGAAGCAGAGAAAGTGCGCAGTTTGCAAGACGAATGTCAGAAAACAATGTTCCAAGTGTAATGTTGGACTTCATGTTGAGTGCATGATTCAGTGGCATTCAAAATAATTCAGTTTACTTTCTTATTTTTATTTTTTTTAGAAAAAACTGGTTTAATTTTCTGTACTTCAAACTATATTTCCAAATAATAAATAAACATGTAGTTCATTTCAGCCTTTTAGTACCTAATACATGCAAACCGCCATGATCCCCAAATGGGGACTTGCTACAAAAGTTAAAAAAAACACGATATTTGTAAAATATTTTTCAAAATTTAGTTAAATTGTTTGTTTATACTATATTTACCATACAAAAATGTAATTTAACATGAAAATAAAAATTTGGCAGTTAATGGGTTAACTAGGTATTATTATACTGTTACTGTACCTAAGTACCTAAAATAATTTCACATCATTATTACATATAATTTTATCTGTCATTTCAGTAAATTGTTTTGGGTTGGGTTTGGTCAGTATGTCATCTAGTTATTTTTCTATTGCACAAAATACTACATTAATATTTTTATTTTCAATGTTGTCTACAATAAATTTGTATCTATGTCAATATGTTTTTTTTTTATTGAAAATTTCTACCAAGCTGGAGCTTGTTTTAAATCGTAAATTGATTTTCGTATTTTGATTTCATGTCCTGACCACTCGTCGTAACCTTCTGGTAATTTTAAGTGCTTCGTCCAAATTCCCATAAAGAAATGCTGTTTTTACATCAAAAACTGATAATTTCATTTTATTAATTTTGCTGTATGCTAGTAAAAATCTCAGTGTACTCACAGATACTAATGAACTGAATGTTTCACCGAACCCTTCTTCTCTTTGTTCACAACCACGAACAACTAGTCTTGCTTTATGTGTTCCATCGCTTTTCACTTTAAACACCCATTTGCTAGACAAAAATTCTTTATTTTTCATTTTTTTTTGTTTTACAAATTCAAACACATTATTTTTAGCCAATGACATTTTTTCTTCTTCTATAGCTTCTTTCCATTTGTCTTTGTTATCACTAGTAATTGCATCGGTGTATGTAAGCATTAATACATAATCATTATATTTTATAGGGAGTTGTGTTTGTCTGATAGGTTGAGAATTTTTAGATACTAATTCATTTTCTGGTAAAACTTTTTGTACATTTTCTTCAGAATTTTCTAATTCTTCATCATCGCCGTTAAGTAGAAAATTTATTTCCGTTTGTAATGTTTCAAGTTCACTAAGATCAGCATTCAAAGTTTTTTCGTCAAATAAAACGTCTCTTGATACAACTATTTTATGATTTTATGTATGCAGTGCTTCCAAATTATCTTGCGTCAAAGGTTTGGACGCTTTCTGAGCCACATTTCAGCTGGTGTTACTGAAACTGCTTCTGTATAACTATGATTAGGTATGTACGTAGCAAAATGCGCACTTTCACCTCACATATTTAGTTTTGACACCAATAGTAAAGCTCTCATTTTATTCACTATAGTTCTTCTATATCTTTCACTTTTACCATGTAGTTGAGGTGTGTGCGGAATTGTATAATCTATTTTTATTCCTTTCTCCTTGAACCAATTTTTCATTTTTCCACTCGAGAACTCGCCTCCTCCATTGCATCTCAGCACAGCAACCTTCAATGACTTTTCATTTTGAATTTGTGTTGTATAAGATTTTAAACAATCGAATGTTTCACTTTTATTTTTATTTTTAAGAGTAAATACGGCTGCAAAATGTCTAAGATTGTCAACAGATATCTTTTACAGTCCCTTCAAAGGGACCTATGACGTCAGAATGTAAAATTCCCAAGCGTCTATCAGCTCTCTCTCTCACTGTATTAACCGGAAGTGTGGTTTGTTTTGCCTGAACAAAAATATTACATACGTCTGGCAGTTTATCAAAATCTTTTTTATTTGCTGATACTCCAACTAGTTTTGTAATTTTTTTCACTGAGGTTTTACTGGGATAACCCATACGTTTGTGTCATTCAAATAGTACGACACTTGACTGATTACTTAAAAGGGCAACTTGACTTTATAATAGTATGCAGATCATGTGTTTGTTTTTCACCTTGCAAAACAATACCATGTCCATCTTTCTTTATTCCTACAGTATTTTTAGTAAATAGAATGTTTATATCTTTCTTTGTTATTTCAGTCACTGATAATAGATTTGTTGATAAATCAGGGACACAAAGATTTAAAATTTCCAATATTTACCTCGCTCTTACCTAATAACTTCATACTCTCTTCTTTTTTAGCTGACATTTGCTTTTGAAAGGAGCTAAATAAATCAACATTATTCACGAGGTGTTAGTTGCAACCAGAATCAACAACAAAATCACACTCACTCACTTCATTCTTTTGAACTGCCATAAAGGACACCTTATCAGATTTGTTTTTATTTTTTTCTTTAAAATAACAATCTGACTCAAAATGACTACCTTTCTTTTTACATATTCCACAGTACATATTTTCATATCTAGGCTTTTGCTGCGGTTTATTATGACTTTGTTTGTCATCTGGCCTATTTTTATCTTTGTTTTTATTTTGACAAAATCGTGCAAAATGATTTCCATTGCAAATGTAACAACCTTTGTTTACAAAACAATTTACTTTTCTTGGCGTACTGTAGTTTTTACTCACCTCTTTGTGCATCGCCTCTTCCTTGACCAGTCTGGTTGTTAGATTTTCTTTTTTTCTTTTCAGCTTTGATTGTGGAATCCCAAGCGGATTTAAAACCTTGTTTTTTAGGATACTCAAGAAGGGCTGCTAATATGCGTGAAATGACCATCTCATCTGTAATAGGTTTTTTTAATCCATTTAATTTAAATACCATATTCTCAAGGTTGCCGACATATGTCGCCATGTCACAACCTTCTTGATATTCATATAAAAAAACTCATTATATAAGTCTTCTAGTTTTTGCTCTTTTTCTCCATCAAAAACTGAACAGATCTTTTCATGCATTTCGTGTGATGATTCACAGCTTAATATTAGATTTAAATATTTTTTGTGGATTGTTGTGACAATCACTTTTTGAGCCTTTCCATTTTTCTTATTCCACTCGTTCAGTTTGTTTATATCAGCTCGATCAGATGACCTTTGCTCAGTGCCATCTACAATGTCTATTGACCCGTTTGATTTAAATAGCACTCTTACCTGCAACTTCCAAACAGGAAAAGTTGAACTATCCACCAGTATTTCTATTCCCAAATTTAAATTGTAGGTAGCGGACCGCGAAAATTTTATTATTGTAATAAACGTTTGTCAAATCGCCATTGTTACCACAATAGAAAAGATAATTAGTGGATTTTTAATATCTTGATAATACCTTGTAATTTGCTAATGTTTTCAAAATATTTTATTTAGATATTTTATGTAAGGAATGTGAGATTGTTTGCAATTGATATTTGTCTAGGGTTGTAAAACACATGTTGGGGGTGAGTAGCAGGTGCACGCTTAAAAATGCTTTACTGAAAGGGTGTAACGAATCATTGTCATTTCTTATGAGCGCTCTTGATGTAAAAATGTTATTGATCTAAGATTAATTACGGCTGAATGGGCCGCGATCAAAAGATATCTTTGTTGGTTACTTGAAACCCGAGAGGTAGGGTTGTTACGGATGAATGCATATTTTTAAAATTAAGATGTGAAATAATTAATATGAAACTGTTCCAACGAAAATTAACAACAAAATCACACTCACTCACTTCATTCTTTTGAACTGCCATAAAGGACACCTTATCAGATTTGTTTTTATTTTTTTCTTTAAAATAACAATCTGACTCAAAATGACTACCTTTCTTTTTACATATTCCACAGTACATATTTTCATATCTAGGCTTTTGCTGCGGTTTATTATGACTTTGTTTGTCATCTGGCCTATTTTATCTTTGTTTTATTTTGACAAAATCGTGCAAAATGATTTCATTCAAATGTAACAACCTTTGTTTACAAAACAATTTACTTTTCTTGGCGTACTGTGTTTTACTCACCTCTTTGTGCATCGCCTCTTCCTTGACCAGTCTGGTTGTTAGATTTTCTTTTTTTCTTTTCAGCTTTGATTGTGGAATCCCAAGCGGATTTAAAACCTTGTTTTTTAGGATACTCAAGAAGGGCTGCTAATATGCGTGAAATGACCATCTCATCTGTAATAGGTTTTTTTAATCCATTTAATTTAAATACCATATTCTCAAGGTTGCCGACATATGTCGCCATGTCACAACCTTCTTGATATTCATATAAAAAAACTCATTATATAAGTCTTCTAGTTTTTGCTCTTTTTCTCCATCAAAAACTGAACAGATCTTTTCATGCATTTCGTGTGATGATTCACAGCTTAATATTAGATTTAAATATTTTTTGTGGATTGTTGTGACAATCACTTTTTGAGCCTTTCCATTTTTCTTATTCCACTCGTTCAGTTTGTTTATATCAGCTCGATCAGATGACCTTTGCTCAGTGCCATCTACAATGTCTATTGACCCGTTTGATTTAAATAGCACTCTTACCTGCAACTTCCAAACAGGAAAAGTTGAACTATCCACCAGTATTTCTATTCCCAAATTTAAATTGTAGGTAGCGGACCGCGAAAATTTTATTATTGTAATAAACGTTTGTCAAATCGCCATTGTTACCACAATAGAAAAGATAATTAGTGGATTTTTAATATCTTGATAATACCGTAATTTGCTAATGTTTTCAAAATATTTTATTTAGATATTTTATGTAAGGAATGTGAGATTGTTTGCAATTGATATTTGTCTAGGGTTGTAAAACACATGTTGGGGGTGAGTAGCAGGTGCACGCTTAAAAATGCTTTACTGAAAGGGTGTAACGAATCATTGTCATTTCTTATGAGCGCTCTTGATGTAAAAATGTTATTGATCTAAGATTAATTACGGCTGAATGGGCCGCGATCAAAAGATATCTTTGTTGGTTACTTGAAACCCGAGAGGTAGGGTTGTTACGGATGAATGCATATTTTTAAAATTAAGATGTGAAATAATTAATATGAAACTGTTCCAACGAAAATTAATGTTTCTTGTTTTTTTTTGAAAGATGGGGGTGGATTGCGGGAGTGAAGTGGTTGGGTTCGAAATCGGGGGAGTTACAGTTAGAGTGTCAATCGAGGCAGATCGATTTTTGAGTTAAGTAAATACCTTTAATGTTAACAGTTTGTCTTTAAAATAATTATTGCGTGTACACTTTTCTTTGGAATTCGCAACATTAAGTTGTCTTTTCGTTCGGGGTAAAACCGCGTATGTTAACGATTTGTGTCTGTGATCAATTAAGGGAATATTTGTTCTAGTGTAAACATTTACCAGCCTAGATAACATATTAAATACCAAACATTGTCTTGCAAAGGTATTTTATTCGTACGCGGACTCATTAAGCTGAAATCTGGTAAAATAAAAAGACAGTACAGGGCCCTCTCACTCTGGTATTTGTGCGAATTAACATTGTTGGTTGTTGTTTATATTTATAATTGTGTTGAGGTGGTTGGTGAATGGGTATATGATACCGCTGGTTACTAATTGTAAAAGGCAATTGCCAGAGTACCACACTTCCAGGCCAGACCATTAAAAACCTCGAATTTTTATTTCTATTGTTTTTATTTGTTGTATAGATGAATGTGTAACCTGAGAGAAGAGCACTGTATTTTTCTAACGCACTCAAACTTATATATTGGTCACGATGTTAGTGATCTATTTACAACTTGCTCTTGTAAGGTTTTGTTTTAATCAGTTTTTTTGTCAGTTTGTTTAAGTGGAATTATTTGTCTGTGAGCTGATTTCTCTTTGTATCTGTTTTATTGTAATCTGATTTATGTGTTATGTGCTTTAGTGGTCACTAAACAATTGGGTACGTGCAAATTGCTTCTCTATTTTCTTTTGTCCTTGCCTTTACCTTATTATCATATGTGCAATTTTACTGTTGTATTTTATATGTACCCTAAGTTGTTTTATTGTTTTATGTGCTTATTTACTTAAAGACCGGCATGATTGGGTTTTAAAAGGTCACATGTTTGGTGTTACGATTTTTATTATGATTTTTATTTTGATTATTTATCACCCAATTGTACATGTGACTACATGTGTTTTTTTATTATTGTGTTTCTGTGTAACTAAACTACTTTTTTTCATTTTCTGTTAATGTTATAATTTTGTACGCACTTTAACCTGATTTAATGGTGTTTCGTTATATATTTAACCCTTTCATTGTCTTTTTTTTGTGTTATTTGATTTATTAATGTACGTGTGTAATTACTTATTTATGAATAAAGTGGGTTTTATTGGTGGTTCTTTCCCACAATAGTATACTAATTGGCTAAACCACCGCTGATCAACGCTCGTTGATTTTAATTTGAGTAGTTTAATTTTTTTTACCTGCCCCTCCTGACGCAACACTTACCTCATCCAGCCTATCTAATTTAGATAGCCCAACGTACCTACCACTAGACGGCCACTTTGTTTGATCAGATTTGAGGTCTGCGAGTAATTAAAGATCAGACTTGTAAATAAATTCTAATGTTTTAATTATTGCCAGGAAAGTCAAAGTAAGCCAGGAAATTAATTTGAGTAATTGTAATATTATTGTGAGTCAAGTCAAGATAAATCACTTAGCGATTGTTTTGTTCTTGAAATTGCATTATTGCAAATAAGTTCAAATTACGCTTTTCAAGATAGGGTACCTGGGGGACGCTGCAAGATCTTTCACACTCGCCATTTTCTTCTATTGCACAATGATTGCACAACACAAAACTTTTTATTATTTTAACTTTTATTGTTTTATCTTAATGTAAATTGTTTTACTTTTTGTTTTAACACAACAAATACAGAACCACATACTTCTGCTACTATGTTACGAACATAAATTAAATTTCATTACATTCAACATCAGGAATGTTGAATGTTGAAAGTTTCCTATACAATAACAAAAATAATCATAAAAAAGGATCCACAAAATATTGTTCCGTGTTGTACATGGATCTTGACATCTGTTTCAAAAGCAGTTTACTTAATTTCTCTAGGCATATTGACGCTTAAAGCCAATATTTGTTGCGATTATTGGTCGATATTTTCAATACAAAAATAAACTGTCTAAAGAAAACCTGTCAAGTTTGACAATGAATACAAATTCCAACAAGTACCGAAACAGTTCGCAGCGTCATCTTTAATCTGGTAGCAAAATGTATAGAACAATGCCAGAAATGTACGCGACTAAAGTTGCTTTCTATACAGTACCAATTTTGACGTAAGGCATGTTAATAGGTGTCTATTTTGCTGTTCAGAATGATTTTATAACAAGGTAAAAAACACACTTTTCCAAACTGTCCATTACTTCTTATTGAGTGGGAAAAGTAGGTGATTTCCTGCCATATTAATATTTTTTGTTAAGTTTAATATTTATAATATGCTCCTAACCTTACTTTCTGCAAATTTCTATTGTTAAAGCAATGGCTGCTATTTGATTTTTCGTTGTCATTTCAGGGGTGAAACATGCCACGAAATTATACGAGAGTAGCTGGGAGCCGTAAATATGTTGATTATAGTGAGGAAACTACAGAATGTAATTGAAAGTTATAACCAGAAAAGCGGAAATTTGCGAGATATTGGGAAGCAATATGGAATACCATTTGTAACGCTGGCGCTGTATCGAAAATGTAATAATGTATGCCCCAAAAAAATATGGCGGGCAGAGTCTATTGTCGGAAGCTAAAGAAATGGTTATGCTTCGTGCAGTTACATATGCTTCCGACTGGAGATTCCTGTATGAAGAACTCGATGTTCTAGATTTGGTGCAAAACTTTTTAAATCGACCCGGGATCAATGTTCAAAAGTTCAAAGCCAACCGTCTGTCGATTGGTATCTTAGTTTCATTGAGCGGCACAATATATATATATATATATATATATATATATATATATATATATATATATATATATATATATATATATATATATATATATATCTTCTAGGTTCTCACGATCAATTAAACAAAGTAGAGCAAAAATCAAGGGGATGGGGTCATTCGGGTCGGCCAGTTCGGCGAGGCCGGTTCGGCGCGGCTGGTTCGGCGCGGCTGATTCGGCGAGGCCGGTTCGGCGTCGGGGACGTTTCGGCGCCATCCCGTTTCGGCGCCAGCCTTCATGTTTTAGTGACCCGTTCATATTGTGTTCTTTAAATGGGCATTTGTCGGTGGATAAAAACCTATACAGACGCTTCAAAGAGGAGGTGTACGCTTTGGAGGTCTATCTCTTAATCCATAAAACTATTATTATTCGTTTTTTTATCGTTTCTTTTTATTTGTTGTTATTCAACGAGAAAAGAAGTTTCCTTTAGTTTGTTAGTTTATGTTTGTTTAATAAAGATATTTAGGTTGTGTAACTTTCATTAAAAGTATGTTTTGGATGTTCATTTTTTGTTGGAATGTTAAAATCAATTATAATTATTGTAATATTTCAAGTCGCTCAAAACACGGTAGAAATGAAACTATGTTTCAGTTTCAATGTTGGGGTGACTTGAAAAAGAAACCATTTTTTTTTATAAATTGTGATGGGGATAACGCTTCTAACAACGGCCGAGATGAGTTCTTTGAAGTTCAAAGCTTAGTTGAAAATGTTTAGATTTACCTAATTTCTAAAAATTTTCGAATACCAGCGCAAAATAAGTCAGAAATGTTTCAAGTCACCCCGTTTTACGGTAGCCATGATTACGTTTGTATACAGATGTCTTCAAAAGTACTTTTTACCAAAAAACTCAATTTTATTTCTTCTAAAGTTTTAAAGAATATAGATGTACAATTAGAAAAAAACTTGTATGAAGCAAGTTGGAAAAGACCATTTTTGTGTTACCTCGCATAACACAAAATTGTATCTTTTCCAACTGGTTGCATAAATAACTATATCACCACATGATATTTTTCAAAATGAAGAAACAGTATAACGAAATAAAATCGTTATAGCTAAATAAAAGTTTAGTTCATTCCCAAATATTAGAACCCTATAATTGACATGATAATATAAACATGGACATTTCCTATCGTAAAGCTAGCTTTAAAGCAAATTGACCTTAATTTTTCTTTCTGGCTTAACTTACACTACAAATAAACAAAAGAATCTGCAGATAAATAAAAAAACTGCAATAAATGTAGGTAACTAAAAAAGGCGCTTTCGAAACACAATTACATTAATAGTTTTTTACTCTATGATATTGTTGGAAGAAATTAATTATACAAAGTGGCGCATTGCATTCGCTACACTTTTAGCACACACAACACACCGCTTTTGGGCTTCCTTTCTTTTCTCCATCGGTGGAACTTGAGAAGGGAAATGTCGAGCTGTCAAACGTAGGGGATTATCATCTTCACAACTTCTTCTTCCTGCTCGATAGACGTCTATAGGTGTATGGTACCTTTGTTTTATTTTAATTTGCCTCGGTCTAGCTCAATCGGTTTTTAATACTATATAAAGGGGCGTTGTTCGTTTGTTTGGTCTTGATAGCTATTACCGGGTTCGTCCACACTGAACAATATACTCGTAAGGGTTTTTATACATATATTACTCCTATTGGTTATAAAGCTAAATATTTACACTTAAGATTAATTTATTTAACTTACAAAAAACTACAAATAAACAAGTATTTCTGATAAAATAAACACAAATAACGGAAAGTATAAATGATCTAGCCCCCTTCAGGCTGTCGGAAGTTGGTCCACTCTTCTGGGTGGGCGCCGTTGTCTATTGGCGATGGCAGCTCCTCTCTCTCTCTCTCTCTTTACGTTTTCTGTGAAAATATGGTTAGCGAAGTGTTCATACAATCAAAAGTACTGATCTTAATTTATATTACGGTATAAAGGGAAAATTTTTATTTCTTGAAAGTAATATTAAAATTATAAGGGCGGATCAGGTAGCAAATAGCAAATATTTTTATACAGTTATTATAACTGTGTTTATTGTATTTGGCAGGCGCTGGTGAAGATAAGATAAAGAAGGTAACACTCTCTATATACTTGTTTTACGGTCAAACAGAAAATCAATACTTTTAAAGGGACGATTTCATGCTTCATTCTTCGTAAAAGAATACGAGTTTTATGTTTTATAAATGCAGATTTACCCATCTAATATTTACGAAAGTAAAATTAAAAGAAACTAAATAATTTTTGCAGGGCTTTCTTAACTATCTATATATTTACAAACTATTAATTACGGTGGATTAATATTTTAACTAATTACTCTTAGTAATTTGCGGAAATTTTAATACAACAGGATTGGTGGTGTTTACGAGTGATTAAACTCTGAAATTAAATATGAATACTTTCGTATCGTATATTCGTGGTGCGGACACGCTTAACGCGGTAGCCTCATTACGGGGGCGGCGTTAATAATAAAAATTGGGTATTGAAACCTTCAGGAACCTTTTAGTTTAAAGACTGGTTATCAGGTACTGGATAAACCAAACGTTTTTCAGGCACGGGATTATGGAAGGAGGATTCCTTCGATAATTATAGGTTATCGCGCCGTGCGATCAGGATCAGATACAGGTTCATGACTTCGTTAGAGAAGTATAATGGGTATCTCGAGATGGGCGAGCGGATATTAAAGCTGGTTACAAGACTTCTACTAAGAAGTAAGCTTCAAACGAAACTTATTTTAACTGGTTAATTACGTTAGGTGAGATTGGAATGTAATTCTCACTGTTCCACGTACTGTCTTCGTAATTTACGAAATTGGGTGACCGTAATATGGTCTAATTACGGGCAGCTGGTTACTTTCAATCTGTTGACTTCCTATAGGTCGGTCTTTAGGTCGCCTGGTGAAGGCGTGTTAGTGTAAGTTTGTGTGAGGTGTGTGTGTGTGTGTGTGTGTGTGTGTGTGTGTGTGTGTGTGTGTGTGTGTGTGTGTGTGTGTGTGTGTGTGTGTGTGTGTGTGTGTGTGTGTGGGTGTGTGTGTGGTGTGTGTGGGTGTGTGTGGGTGTGTGTGGTGTGTGTGGTTTGTGTGGGTTTGTGTGGGTGTGTGTGGGTGTGTGTGGGTGCGTGTGGGTGTGTGCGGGTGTGTGTGGGTGTGCGCGTGTGCGCGTGGGCGCGTGCGCGCGTGCGTGCGTGTGTGTGTGTGTGTTGAATATAAATTAAAAGATTCTGGGCTTATACCCGTTGTGCTGCTTAATTAATACCCCGGGGATTGGTATAATTTAGGCGAATACCTTTCTATCCAATTGCGTAAGTAAAAGACTACGTTGTCACTATTCCTTGACGTGGCGTCGTTTACTGGCCTAAGTGTAATGTTGTATAATTCACTAACATGCAGGTGACCACAGATTTAAGCAGCAGTAAACCCTGGGGTCTTGGAATAATTGTGGGCGGATTGAGTCGAGTTGACCCAGCGGAATGAGAATGAATAGACAAGCCCTCAAAGGAGACCCATGTGATTAGGACTGAGAATGCGGAAGGAATGAGAGCGTCTGTGTTTATTTTTGTTAGTATGCTCATGCTTATGGTTAGTTACTTATTTTAGCTTATGTACATTTCGCACGTAGACTGTTCAGGACTGTTCAGCCCTGGTCATGTTTTCTTGTTGGTGTTGCGCTGTTTGTGTAATTGTATAGTTTACAATCATGAGATGTGGTTATTTTTGGTGTAAAAAAAGTAAAAAAGGTTTAGATTTATTTGAATATTTGTGCTAATCTGTTTAAGTGTGCGTGTTGGTTAGTTGGGTGTAGCGTGCTGTGTGCGGTTAATCAGATTCATTTGCTGGCCATCATCGAATATGTGGGGGGATGCGGAGGGCATATGGAGTATTGTCTAGGGATTCTTCTATCTCCTCGGGGAGTTATGTTAGGATCGGGGAGGTTGTTTGAATTTTAGTTTGTTTTTTTTTGCGTGGGAATTGTGGAAAACGGTAGTTTTGGGAGTGGTAAGGATCTCTCTGATTGGCATTGTGCCGCAGCAAATTCTTAGTGTGTAAAGTTGATTTGTAATGTCTGTATTCTGTGTGTGATGGGTGGTATGTTTGCATGTTGTATTGTGAGGTCGCTAGAGTACTTGAAAGATAACCTGCGTATGCGCCTGAGCATTCGGCGTTCACAGGAAGCTAGAGAGGAGAGGTGATTGGGGTTTATGTTGTATATGGGTGCTCGGAAATCCATAACAGGGCATATGTGTGTTTTGTAGGTGTGTTGTAGTGTTCTGTGATGGCAACCTCTGACTCTACCCCGGAGGGCGCCCAGTAGGTTTGCTCGGTTTATTATCCTGTTAAGTGTTCTTTGTACATCGGGGAGCCAATTAAGAGTTTTAGTGAAGAGGATTCCTAAGTAGATGTGGGAGTATTTCTTGATTTAGGGTGAGGGAAACATTACTGTCGGCTATCTTTGGCAATTTATTTTCGGTGTAGTTATGATGTCGGAAAAGGATTGCTTGGGTTTTGGTGGGATTGACAGAAACTCTCCACCGCTGTGCCCAGTTGGAAAAGTTCCGAAGGGTTTCGTATATGGGGCTGGAGGCCGTTCCGCTGTTCCAATTCACCGCCCAGAAGAGAGTGGCATCCGCAAACTGCGCAACCACTACTCCGGGTGGTGTAACTTCGGGAATGTTGGAAGCGAAGATAGTGTAAAGGATCGGGGCTAAGGCACAATTTTGTGGCACGCCTGTTGTAGGTTGAAAGGATCGGAGAAGGTGTTTCCTACTTTGACTCGAACTGACCGATTAGTCAGGTAGAGCTTCTGTAGCGCGTCTTGCGGTTTTATTGAAATTGTAGGAAGGCGACCACGGCTTCTGGCGGTAATTCTAACTCCGCGATTGGTTGTTGGAATGGAGGGGACTCTGACGTAGAAAACTCTCAACGTTTTTGAAAATCACTTCGAATATAGATTCATTATTTGATTATTTATGTAAATTTAATTAAAATTGCTAATTAATGAATAATTACTAACATTTTTTGTAAGGGATGTCTGAAAACAATCTAATTCAGAACTGTTTACGCCTAGGTTACTTGCCGGAGAACAACCCGAATGGCTTGAAACAAATTGGTGTATATCCGGCTTTAGATCTTTTTCACGCCAGACGAAATCATTCGAATTTTTCTTTGGGTTACCTCTAAGTCTTTTTCTAATATTAAGTGGAATATCATCAACGGAATTGTTACCGTCCGAATACTCGGAAGTATCTGAC